>JAESVK010068395.1:0-14355 GCA_017140935.1 Hamamelis virginiana
ATAATAGGACCCGATGCTGGCGCTCTAGTATGAAAGGGCAGTCCAGTCTTCGTGGGGCCATAATATAATTTGAATTAATTAAATACTAAAAAAAGCAACCCTCTCTCTCTTTCTCTCTGAGCCGTGATTGATGCTGGCGCTATAGTATGAAAGGGCAATCCAGTCTTCGTGAAGTCTTTCTTAAACTTGATTGACAAGTCATGTTTTGTAGATCCAATTCTTCTACTCTGGCTCTATTAAAGCAGTGGTGTCTGGAGTTCAGATATCTCATATTGGTTTGAGTTTGTCTTACCAGTGACTACTGCTAGAGTTGAGAGTGCAATTTGAAGAGAGATCGAGCTCCGCTCTTCCCCCTTGTAAGCACTTTAATTATTGTTTTCTTCTGTATCATGCATTTGTGGCTTAATGAAATGAAATTTAGATTTCTGTTAATTTGCTTATAATTAGTTAATTATATGCATTTGTGGCAATCAACCGTGTTAATTAGTACTGTCTTTCTACATGCATGTTTAATTCTTTGGTTATACACTCTATCTAGTCAAATTTATGAACTATCAAATTAATATTAATTTCTATCTGTTATGAATTATGGGATATTAATTTGAATCTTGTGATTGAAATCAAATGAACTCATATTTTAATTTGTTGATATATCAAATGAGATTCAATAGGCTAACATTTCCACTGGAGTAGATGGATTTAGGGTTCAATTCATCGTCTTTAATGCATTCATGCCATTTGATGTTCTAAAACCAAAATTTGGCATCTCAAATTGGGGGTGGCAAAATTAGCCCAAACTCATTTACCTGCCCAAACCCATTTAGTAGTAATGGTTATGGGTTTGTACATTTTAATAAATGCATCATAATTGGGCCACCCAATTAAATTCATTTATAATTGGTTGGATATGGTTAACCCATGGGTACCCAACTAATTAAACCCATTTATATGATTTTTGTTCCTAGGTTTGGGACATATACCCATTTAACTAGTACCATGTCTTGAACCATTTAGACTCATGCCCATATATCATGGGTCGACCCGACCCACCAACCCATATATCATGGGTCAACCCTTAAAAAAAATGCATATACACACACCAACAAAAAAAACTTAAAATAATATAAAATTGCCGCATTTAACAACAAAATTTAACATGTCATATATATACAAATCTTGTTCGAGATCTCTCTCATGTGTCGAGCCGACCCACATCCCATATATAATGGGTCGACCGTTTTTTTTTTTTTTTAAACGCATGTACATGCCAACAAAATAAAATATCGTATTTAACAACAAAATTTAACATGTCATATTTAAATTTTCAACAAAAACTGCGTTTTTACAGTTATTCAAAATGTCACAATTTTGCAGTCAGCTTTTTCAAAAACCAACCGTTGAATCATCCTAATTTTTGTTAGGCATGACATTCATAAGATGAGTATCTTATTCAACGGTTGATTCTTAAAATATATTCTGCAACTGACCCTACAGAAGCGCAGAATGCCAAAATATATAAAACTGAATGTTTTTTTTTGACATAAGGGTACATGATTCTCTTTTTAGCCAAATGTTACATATTTTCACAATGACATTTTTCAAAAACCAACCGTCGGATCACTGTGAGTTTTTGCAGGCA
This sequence comes from Hamamelis virginiana, assembly GCA_017140935.1. Lineage (NCBI taxonomy): Eukaryota > Viridiplantae > Streptophyta > Magnoliopsida > Saxifragales > Hamamelidaceae > Hamamelis > Hamamelis virginiana. The sequence continues at coordinate 1,640 of JAESVK010068395.1, forward strand.
TGACATAAAGAAGAGAGACATCTAATCCAACAGTCAGTTTTACAAACTGTCATGCCTACAAAAACTCACAGTAATCCGACAGTTGGTTTTTGAAAAAATTGATTGCAAAATTATGACATTTTGAATAATTGGAAGAACGCTGTTTTTGTTGAGAATTTAAATATGACATGTTAAATTTTGTTGTTAAATGTGACAATTTTATTTTATTTTTTTGGCAAAAAAAAATAAAAATAAAAAACGGATCGACCCATTATATATGGGTTGGTGGGTCAGCTTGACACATGAAGAGAGATCTCGAACGAGATTTGTATATATATGACATGTTAAATTTTGTTGTTAAATGCGGCAATTTTATTTTATTTTAAGTTTTTTTGTTGGCATGTGTATATGCATTTTAAAATTAAAATTAAAATTAAATTTTTTTTTTAAAAAAAAAATAGTCGATGGGTTCACATGTCGGGTCGGGTCAACCCATGATATATGTGCATTGGTCTAAATGGGTCAAGACATGGTACTAGTTAAATGGGTCATGTACATTTTGTGGCCCAACTCATTTAAACCCAACCCAAACCCACCCATTTGCCACCCCTATCTCAAATAATACCAAACTAGTCTAAACCCTGGGTGATGCCCGAATTCACGAAAAATATAAGTACAAAATAAAATAAAAGTAGTCAAGTTTTAAATATTAAACAACGGTTAGATTCTAAATACTAATTCTCATTTTTAATGACGGGGCTAAAAAGGGTAAAAGACGATAGCCAAAATCACATCCACAAATACCAAAAAAGAATATAAATACAAAATTAAAAGAAAGAAAGTTTTTAATGATCCTTGAATTGTAGCCAATCTATATACTACTATAGCCATAGAACACCAATAAAACCAAAATAAATTAATATATTTGCTGTTACAATAATTACAATTGTTGCTAAAGCAAATACCCATTTGATAGAAAGCATCGTTTAAGTATGGATAATGAAGCTCACTAAAGACATATTTTTTCCACATATATTTTAAGTATTATAATATTAACCATCTTGGAAGAAATAACATCTATTAAATTCAATAACCACCTAATAATCAAACCCAAGGTTCCTCTTTTCACACTCCCTAATTCATACGTACATTTTAATAGTATTTAAGGTCTTTTATATGTATTCGAAATCCATCATCATTACATAAATCCCACTTAGATTATGCTTAAGGTTTAATGCAATATGCTAACCAAAGGAAAACTATTGGATAAGGATTGAAGGGGGTGCTAAATTTTTTGTTTGGATCTTGGAAAAATTGAGAAAAGGAAAAAAAAGTGCTGAAAGAGTTTTTTTTTTTTTTTAATAAAAACGACTGCCGTTTAATATAATGATCAAATATATATTAACAATGTACATCGATTTAATAATAGTATATGCACACTTTCTCCTTTTCTTACTCCCAATCTTTTTAAAGATTTAAGTAGGAATTAAAAAGATCGGTACTTATACATTGTAGTTCCAATCTGGTGCACGTGTATTGACTTTTGCAAAAATCGGTATGAAGCTCATAGGTAATTGTGAGATGCTTATTTTGAAAAACCGACTGTTGGATTAGATATTCTTAATATGGATGTCACGTCTACAAAAAGTCATAGTGATCCGATGTCAGTATATCAAAATATAGATCGGATGTCAGCATTTCAAAATACAAGTTGTGAAAAATTCTGACTGTCGAAAACTATCACAGTTTTTCTTAATGATATATCTAAGAAACTAACCATTGGATCACTGTGATTTTTGGCATGCCTGACATACATATGCATAGTATCTAAGGTGGAGTTTGACGTAGCTTTTGGGAGGCTCCTTCCTAGCCTTAAAAGTTATTTTGGAAAAAAAAAAAAAGGTGTTTGGAGAGTTCTTCTAAATTGACTTTTAGAAGAAATCAGATTCTGGGAAATTCATTTGGAAGAAGTAAAAAAAAAATTGCTTTTGAAAACCCACTCTTGTAGAAAGAATAACTTCCACACTTTTCATACAAAAGAATTTTTAGAATTTGTATTTTCCAAACACTAATTAAGGCTCCGTTTGGATAAGCTTCTACTTCTTATTCAATTACTTTTAAAAGTAAAAAAAATGGAAGTTTTTTATAAGTACAAAATTTTTGATAGTCACTTTTAAAAGTTGAGATAGCAAGAATCTAGTATAAAATTCTTACTATCTCAACTTTTAAAAGTAACTACCAAAATTTTCACACTCAAAACTTTCATATTTTTGGTTAAAAAAAATAAAAAAAAAAAAATTTATCCAAATGAGCCCTAATTATTTTTTAAATGACTTTTTAAAAAGTCTATCTTAGGAATCTCTTCTACAAAAATGACTTCCATTCATAGGAATTTATGCCAAACGCCACCCAATCCAACGGTCAATTTTTCAAAATAAGTATCTCACAATTGCCTAGTGAAACTTAACATGTGCTAATAAGAAAATTTATGCCTACACTAATAACTATATTTTGACCTTAGTCGAATTAAGTTTACGTACGTATTTTTTTTAATTATTTCACAATACCTGCTTTCAAAAGCCATCCTTTTTTTACTTTCTTTGGTTTTTTTTTTTTTTTTTTTGGGAGAACTACTTTTTAATGTAATTATCAAATTTACTCTAATTTGTATTAATGGAGTCTTAAATTTTGTGAGAAAATATTTTAGTAATTCACACTGTACATTTATCCAAACAAAATAGGCCGGGTTGGGTTAATTAATAGTATAAATGCACATTTTAGAAAGAAAAAAAACAAAAACAAAAACAAAACTTTTTCATGATCTAAAAGGGCCTAAAAAGATAAATTATATATTATTATATGGGACAAGTTCCTCTAACTGCTTACTTTACCATTATTTTTATCACTCATTGTCAAAACACTATTGTGAGTCTAATATTTTGAGAAACCGACTGTTGGATTAGATACCCTATTTATGTATGTCATACATACAAAAAATTATATTGATCCAACGATTGAAATTTTAATATCTCACAATAAAAAATTATAATATTCTTAAAATATCTAAGTATAATATTTTTACAGTGAAATTTTTCAAAAATAAACTGTTGGTTTACTGTAATTTTTGACGACCCACATTAGTATTTTGAGAACGAGCGGTAAAATAATGATAAAACCAACAGTGAGAAGAACTTGACCCTGTATTGACAGCTGGATTGTGCACCAAAAGTCTACGTAAAGTCTTCCTTGAATTTGGTTCACATATTCGTTTTGGTAATTAATGCCGTAACAACCATCATACCCATTGTTTATTTAAGTATTCCACTCTTCGTTTCTTAAGCTTAAACAACAAATCGAGTTCAGGTATTTCTTCTTTGCCATCAAGTGCTGCTATCCACATCGGAGTTTAGAGTGCAACTTGGGGAAATAGTCCTGCTCCAGTACCCATATAAGTAATTAAACCAATGACAATTTTGAGAGTCACTGCGTTGATTGATGATGTAATATGATATTTTGAGAATGCAAGCATGACAAAAGAAAGGGAACCTACTATTTAAGGGGTTCTTCTTAGTAGAATTCTTTTCTTTTTATTTATTTTTTAATTAATTTTGTCCTATACAAAATCTTGGAAAAAGTATAGTTATAAGATAAAGATTGAACACAGACCCAATCAAAGGAAAGGGCCATCAGGTTATTGGTTTGATCATTGGAAAATTGGTTGTTGAATCACGATCCTGTCAGCATATGCTTACTTTAGCAAAAGTAAGTATAAAACTAATAGATAATTGTGAGACACATTTTGAAAAATTGACCATTGGATTAATACTATACTACTTATGCATGTACGTTACACATATCTTAACTAATAGTGATGCAATGGTCGGTTTCTCAGAAACGTCATTAAGAAAAACTGTGACAGTTTTCGGTATCAATCGGTCAAGGGTTTTCACATTTTGTTTTTGAGATGGTGACATTACATCATCTATGATTTTTGGCATGCATTATATCTAAGAAGAATCCAACAATCAGTTTTTTAAAATACATATCCTACTATATATCCCATAATTAGTTAAAGGCATCGTACTGACTTTAAATAAAATCTAACATATGTATGGGCACTGTATATATACATATATCAGGCATGCAAAGGTTTAGATCAAGACATGATTTTTAAAAGTAATTGATAGCTGTGATTTCAGTTTCCAATCCACCTTCAATTCATGAGTATCCAAGATAAGCATTCTAGGCTATCTTTTGGATAGGCACTTTCTTTTGTACCTTTGGCGAAAGAATAAAAGTAGTAAATAAAAACACTAATTATATATGAAAACAGTTTTCCATTACCTCATGCAGTCTGAGAGTATCAATTACTGATTTTTGGATAGGCCCTCTCAATATGGCCTGAACAAGGCTATTACTGATTTTTGTATGCCCATTATTAAATCTTTGATATATTGGTGAACTTGAAAAGTGTCCACGGAGTCTTTACTAATTATGTCTCATTCTAACATTACAGCACAGTGACAGTACTAGCATGGCAACGAGTTCAATCTTCAATGCAATTGTTCCCGAAGCTCTTACAAAAGATAACTACCCAAATTGGAGTTCTTGTGTAGAGAACTACTTGTTAGGTCAAGATCTTTGGGACATTATTGAAACTGATCAGTCTAAACCAACAGAAAATGAAGCTACATTTAATTCTTGGAGAAAGAGGAATGCCATGGCTTTGCATGCTATTCAAATTTCATGCGGACCAGATATGTTATCTCGTATTAGGAAAATCAAGTCAGCCAAAAATGCTTGGGATTCTCTAGCAAAAATGCACCAGCCGAAATCACAAAAAGTCGGTGAGCCAACAAGGCCATTGGGTGACCTAGGTCTCTCTCTCTCTCTCTCTCTCTCTCTCTCTCTCAGTAGAAGAATAGAATCTACTATATCCCACATTATCTAAATAAAAGACTTGCTATAGCTTCATATACCTGTATTGCGTCTTCCACCTACAAATTTTAGGTTTTTATGTTAGAAACTTAATACATGCAGGGGTGGATTTAGGGTGGGGGTAGTGGGGGCACCTGCCCCCACCAAAATTGAAATTTTTTTGAGGTTAAATAAAAAAAATTTAAAATTTAAAATATTTTTAAAATTGCCCCCACTATATTATTTGTGAAAAACCTTTAAAACTTTAGTTTTATTTTTAAAGTTTTAATATTCTTTTAAAAAGTAAAGAAATTTAAATTTACACGTGATGAGGTCTTTGAGTCTCTCTCCTCTGACAATCTCTTTTAGGGTAAAAATATGGTTAGACACTTATAATTATAGATTTTATAAGATTAAATTTGATATTATTAATGAGGTTTTAAGTGTCTCTACATAGCAAATGACATGTTGGTCTAAGAGTATCTTCAATGGTATACTATTTGAGCTACCATTGTCAAAATTTGGCATTGGTACCCAAATAAATTGCTCCAAATGTGTATCATTTGAGATACCAAATTTTGGGGGTTGCCAAATTTGATACTTCAAATGACGATTATCATTTGTACCATATCATACTTTCCCTTCAAAAAATGGGAAATACCAAAATATATCATTATTAATGCGTTAGAGCACATATGTGACAAAATTTGTCACTGATCCATTTGGTACCATTTAAGGTGGCAAATTTTGGCATTGACATATCAAATAATATGAATGCATTGGAAATACTTTAATAGCATATATTTCCCCTCTTAAGGGAGAGAGACTTCATATTTGAGCATATGAAAAATGCATCGATATTCATTTGCTGAGGTAATGATAGATTGTTATCGTTTAGAAAAAAAAAAAAAAAATTGCCCCCACATTGATAAAATTCTAGCTCCGCTGCTGAATACATGCACAAATATTAATTATCTAATCAAGAAGAAGGTCTAAACATAACGTCTTAACAACTTTGTCAAAAAGGCTTCAAGTGAAAAGGCCCATGGCTACAAAAGGAAAAACGAACAAGCCAGGCTAAGGCAAAACGAAAAAGGCTAAGGCTATATAACCTAGGTTACCCTCAAATATGGAGAAGGAAATTCACATTGTCAAATGTAATTTTAGGGGCATCATCTTTTGACATCCAGTGAAAGTTGACTTACTCCATTTGTCTATAATTTTTCGGTGGAACATTGGCTTGATCTTCTTTCTGCAATTTTTTTCGATCAGGACATGCAAGTGGGTAGTCTCATTTTGTCCTATTTACGAAATACTTGACTTGTGATCGTGTTGAGTGGAAGTTGGTTGTAGAGAAGTAGCTATGAAATGGTGATTTCCCCTGGCCTTCAATTTCCGTGGGAAACAAACACCCCAAAAGTTACTCTCTTTGTTAACCGGCATTAGCTTTAGGTCTAAAAGAGTTCTCTTATATTTATCATGTGTCTTAAGAGCAGGGGTGACAAATTGGACCCATTAATCCACCCATACCCATTTTAATATTAATGGGTATGTATCAGTAATATTAATGGGTATGGATCGGTACAATTTAACAAATGGGTGATAAATTGGTCCCCCATTAAAAACTCATTTATAAGCGGGTAATAAATGGGCATCCATTGGGTTGATGATCAACTCCTTTCAAAAAAAAGAAGTTTGAGGTTAGGGGTAAGGAAGGTTGAGGTTAGGATTGAGTATTGGTTGGGCCTAAATGAATTGGGCCGCAAAATGACCATTACCCATTTAAATAATACCATGTCTTGACCCAATTATACAAATACTGATATATCACGGGTCGATCCGACCCACCAACCAATATATCATGAGTCGACCCATTTATTTATTTATTTATTTTTAAATGCAGATACACAGCAAAAAAAATATTTAAAATAAAATAAAATTACCGCATTTAACAACAAAATTTAACATGTCATATTTAAATTTTCAACAAAAACAATTATCTTTCTCTCTTCTATGTACAAATCTTACCTAGAATAAAATTGCTGCATTTAACAATAAACTTTCATTTTAATATACTAGCATTGCACCACGTGCGATGCACATGATAATTTTTTTATAAGAAAAATAAAAAAACTTCAGCTTTGAATGATAGAGTGATTAATATAATTAAAATAAAATATTCAAAATTTTATTAAAATAATTAGAAAAAATTTCATTTTTTCTTCTTCTGTAAACTAAGAAATAAATGGTGAATTTTACAATATTTAATTATTTAAGAAATTAAGTCTGATAGTGATGAATCAGTATTTATAAATAAAAATTATAGTAGAACAATTAGTCAAATTATATTTGTTTTTTCTTGAAAATAATAAATAAAGTATGAATCATATAATATTTAATTTTTCGAGCAATTGAGTTCGATCTGTAAATGTATTAGTATTTATTAAAAAAAAATGAATTAAGAAGATTGATAGAATTTTATGGGACCGTGCTTGTAAAAGAATTTCAATTTAATTTATAATACTTTTGTTGTGATTAATGAAATTTTATAGGGTTTGAGAAATTGAGTTCAATTCAAAAAGAATTACTCCATACTATTTATAAGTGATCTTCAATTAATTAGAAATGCCCTACTATTATGATTTTTTATTGGTGGAATTGTCTGGAACCATACCTATTTATTTACTTTTATAATTATATATATAGGATATTGTGGCCAATCAAAAGTTTTTTTAATATTCAAACTTATATATATATATATACATACATACATATATATATAAAATATAATATATATAATATAAAAAATGCACAACTAAAGTATAATAAATTTGTATTTTTAAAAAGATTATTATACACAAATAAGAAAACTTAATAAAGAATGGGTAGTTCTAAAGTTATTAATAAAAAAGAAAAAGTAAATAAAAAGAAGATTTCTAATAAAGAAGTTAAAGAGATTTTAAGTAATTAAAATTATAGGAGGGCATAAGTGTCATTACTATTTATTATAAGGGTATTTTAGTGAATCAAAAGTTTTTCCATCATTTAGACTTCTATAAGTAGTATAGATTTTGGCATTCTGTGCTTCTTTAGAGTCAGTTGTAGAATATATTTTAAGAAATCGACTGTTGTATAAAATACTTATCTTATGAAATTGTGACATTTTGAATAATTGTAAGAATGCAGTCTTTGCAGTTAGTTTTTTCAAGAACCGACCGTTGGATCACTGTTTTTTGTGGCAAACATGACATTCATAAGATGAATACTTTATCTAACGGTCGATTTCTCAAAACATGTTCTGCAACTGACTCTACAGAAGTGCAAAATGCCAAAATTTATTAAAATGAAAGTTTGTTGCTATAAGGGCAAATTTAAAATTTTGCACTTACATATGTGATTGTGGAGTGTAGATATAAAGGGGTGGAGCGCGGATATGGAAGTTTGAGTGTGGACCACAGATATCATCCTCATATCTTAAATGGAAGTTTAAGTGAAATGATATCACATAAAAAGTGTATCTTATGTGATATCATAGTATAGAAATAAATATGATAATATTCTCATGCTATTATAAAGAGAAACTTCTACAAAATAAATCAATTCTACACATTTTCTTGCAAAAAATGTGTAGCTACTTTCCCCATTCTGATTTTTTGCTTCAATTTTTTTATGGATATAGGGTGCATTACATAGTTAAAAATTAGCTTAAAACTGATTTTTTTTTAAATATTTTTTGTTGGCATGTATGTAAAAAAAAGTTCGACTCATGATATATGAGTTTGTGTGTCGGGTCGGGTCGACCCATGATATATATGGGTATGAGTATAGTTGGGTCAAGATAAGGTATTAATTAAATGGAACATAAATGAATAATGGTCATTTTGTGACCTAACCCATTTATATTCAACTCATACCCACTTATTTCGCCACCCCTACTTTAGAGATTATGTTTATTGGGTCCATGTTTATAAGTTTATCTACCATACTTTTCCGGTTATATATATATATACTTAAAGTGTCCTGCACATATGTCCCACTTTTTTACGAATATATAAGATCACAAAATGTGGGAAAACTAGGTTTCATCTCTTATTCGAAGAAGTAGGTTAATTTTACTAAGTAAAGGTCCTTCCATTTGGGTGATATATAGTTTTCGCATTCTACTGTTTAATTTCGAGAATGTGGCATGCTTCTTAACTTGTCTAACAGCTGCCTGCTTATGGAAAGAGTAGGGTCTTTAATTGACTAGCTACCACAGGCCATAAACAGTAGCAAAAACCATTTACCAGATGCTTATAGATAGTAAAGATCGATCGATTCCATTTAATTTATAACTAAAAAAACATTGGCAGAGACGGAGACCAATGACGACTATGCTCTGTATAGTCCCCTGTTGAATGCTGTGGCCACTGGTGACTGGAATGCTACAAAAGATTTTTTTGAGCGCCACCGGAATGAATATGTATTGGAAGCAACGGTTTCAAATGATGGCACTACAGTTCTTCATCACGCAGTAATTAAGGGGCATGTGAAGATTGTGGAGGAGTTGGTGCAATTAATGTCAAAAGAGGGCTTGAAAATACAAAATAATAGAGGCCGTACGGCTCTTCATTATGCTGTTACGTGTGGGTTTGATGAGATGGTAGCTTGCATGGTTGTAAAGGAGGCGGAGTTGGTTAGCATTGCAGACGAGAAGGGCGCGATCCCAGTTGGGTCGGCTTGTCAAAGCAGCAATAAAGATATGACGCTCTATCTCTACTCTCTCACTCCACTGGAAGATTTAACTTCACGAAATGGGATCAACGGAGCTACGCTTCTTTGTTATTGTATTACTAATAACATGTTTGGTAAGACCATCTATGTTTAATTGCTCATGCATTTCTAGCTATTTCTTCCTTTTTTTTTCTTTTTTTCTGGTAATCTGTTCTAATTATTTCTAATACAAGCGCTATATATATATATATATATAAAAGTTCTAGTGAGGGGTACCTGACTTTAGCTAAAGTCATCTAAGAACACAAGCTATTGGATTGGAATCTTAAGATGGATCATCCATTGAGTGAATGAGAATTCAAAGACTTGTGTTTTTAGCTGACTTTAATTAAAGTCAGGTACCCCTAACTAGAACACTTCTCTATATATATATAAAGAGAGAGAGAGAGAGAAAGAAAGAGAGAGAGAGAGATCTTGTGCACATATGCTGACTTTAGTTAAAATCAACACAATTAATTATAGGATGTATTTTGAAAAACAGACCGGTAGATTATGCATGTCAAAAGTCACATTAATGCAAGAGTTGGTTTCTCAAAAATGTCCATGTTAAAACTGTGAATGTTGAAAACGATAAGTACGTGGTTTATTTTTTCAAATACAAATCCCACAATTAGCTAAAAGCATGTTGCTGACAACTAAAATCAGCATATATGCACAGGATTATTTCGTATATATATTTGCTCAGGGATGCTAACATCATGTATACCTCATGAAATATGCATCAGGTAACCTCCTCTACGTACAGCCACTTGCAGATTATATTTTGTAAAATTAATTGTTGGATTAGATATTCATCTTATGTATGTTACTCCTGTAAAAAATTACAGTGATCCAACGGTCAGTTTTTGAAAAATGTCACTGTGAAAAACTATGACTTTTTTATCTTTAAAATGCTACCAGTTTTTCGGTATGTTACATTTCAAAACCGACCGTTGTTATTTTTTCATGTATATTTGCTATAATTCTCTTCTTTTAATTATTTTCATTCAATATAATAGATGTTGCTTTGGGACTGCTCCAGAAGTGCCCACGTTTGGCCTTTGCTTCAGACGCGAAAAGGAACACTCTCATATCCTTGTTGTCTCAAATGCCTTCTGCTTTCTACGGTGGAAGTCAGCTTTCATTTTGGCAACTGCTCATCTATTCATGTTAGTCCCCTCTCTCTCTCTCAAAATAGAATCTCACCAGTCACCTCACCCAGGCCGACTATCCAAAATATATTTTAATGTAAGAGAAATATTATTTTTATATGAAAGTGGCGCAAAATTGCCAACTTTATACAGAGTAATGTGTAAAATTATAATTTTACAAAATATTAGTACCAGAATTGCAATACCATAAAAATTCATATAAATTTATTTGGCAATAATAGTATTCAACCCAAGGATTCGAAATGTTAAATAGTATTTCCATCCGAATTCAATATAATCCACAAGAGTTTGTTAAAGTTCATGGTCTATAGTTCAAAATAACCTATTTTAAGATCATATTTTTCCTTAAAATTCAATTGAGTATAGCTCTCTCATTTTAAACTTTTTTTGGGTTATTATATATATATTATATATATGATTCAAGTTTGCTCAAAACAATTTTGTAAAAAATGAATTGTTCTCACCTTAATTGAGGAAGGTAACAATATAAATACATGATGTTTGTGTGAGCCTCTAGCCGAAATTCCCTCTCTTTCCTTAACATTCCCTCTAATGTACTCTCTTTTTCCATTTTTCTCTCTTCTTTCTTTTCAACGGCTACCTCAATCCATTTCCAAAATTTTAATTTTAATTTGTTCATTCAATTTTATTGTTATATCAAGGGTGTCGGTCTTTTGAGTGGTTGTGTAATATATACAATATATAAAATAACATGAATGCGATTATAAGATGCACCTAAAGTGACCTCAATAGGGCCAATTGTATAACATATTTTGAAAATTTGACCATTAGATTAGATGAACTGCTTATCAATTTAATGTTAAAAAAAAAAAATCACAGTGATCTAACGGTCGGTTTATAAAAAAACTTACTAAAAAAAAAAATGGTGATACTTTGAAGAATAAAAATTTCACAATTTTTTAGAGTGACATATGTCAAAAACCGACTGTTAGATCATTGTGATTTTTGACGAACATGAAGTTGTTAAACAGTTCATCTAATCTAACGGTCAGTTTTTCAAAATATGCTCTACATTCGGCTCTATTGAGATCATCTTACGCAACTTTGTGTTAGGTACACTTTATAATACCATCCCTTATATATATATATATAACTGATCTTGTAAGGACATCTTTAAGCTCTTATAGTAATGATACTTTCACTGTGAGACGTATTTTTGAAAAATTGACAATTGGATTAGATAATCTTTATATTTATGTCATGTCTGCAAAAAATCACAGTGATCCAATAGTTGGTTTTTAAAATACAGACATTTAAACAACTTTGGCAGCATCCAACGGTAAATATTTTCAAAGTGTTTCACGGACTATATTTTGAAAACCAATTATTGGATCACTATGATTTTTGGCAGACATGATATTCATAAGAAGATTATCTAATCCAACGGTCGGTTTTCCAAAATATCATTCCTATGACTTCTAAAAGGGACGTCATAACGATAACGAGCGTAAACACATCCTGACATGATCGCTTCTGTATATATATAATAGATAAAAATTTTCGAAAAAGTCTAAGGGCCATGGCCCCCTTCCCTTCTCTCTAGTTACTCCCCTAATTTTGCTCCCTCTCTAGTAGTGTCTCTTGGATTTTATTTTTGGTAAAACAAAATTGGAATTCATTTAAAAAAAAGATTAAAATTGAAATGAGAGAGAAATTAGCAAGTCTCAGCGCAAGAATGACATGGACAAATAAAGAACTAAGGAGGGAAGTAAAAATATTAAAATGAACTAAAAGACAAATTAAGTTACTTTTAAAAATGTAAAATCAATCAATAAAAAGACCAAAGAAACTATAAAACAATTTTCTTTTTTTATAAACAAAAAAACTAAGTTATTTTGCTCAATCAAATTAATATTGTAACAATGCAATTGCATC
>JAESVK010068397.1:580-14528 GCA_017140935.1 Hamamelis virginiana
TATATATATATATATATATATATATATATATATATATATATTAGCATTAAAAAAAGGAAAAATAAAATGGTGGTTTTGAGGAATTGATCATGAGAGAAAAGGTCATTGCAATCCGTGTCACATCCAGCTACCAACCACCAACCACCTATCTCTCTCTCTCTCATATGGCATGTCGCTTCCCAGCTGGCAGATTTTGGCCATTATGAGTTCTTAAATTGCTTTGTTCCCAATGTTACATGAAGCTTATACTCCTCCGTCGTACAAATGATAGGCATTCATTTCTTTTTTGACTGTCCTAAAATGATAGTCCATTTTGAAAAGTTAAATTATATATTTTTTTATCTTTCTCATATTACCCTCTATTATTCCAAAAACAACTTGACATGACACCAAATGTAATTGTAAAAAAAGGGTAGTTTTGGAAATAAAAGGTAAAAAAGATCACAAATCAATGCATTAATGAGTTTTCTTAATATGCGTGTTTTTTTGGAAGAGGCCTATTTTAATGGGACGGAGGGAGTAATAATTAGGATGATCTTGGATCCTTGTTTTCATTTATATTCGATGGATCTGCCTGCTATATATTATAATTAACGGTAAAATATAAATATGTGAGAAGGAATATATGAATTTATTGATATGAATATATGAAATGATCCGGTCAGCAACAACATATGTTTACATAACTTCATGTAAACATAAAGCTAGTAGATAATTGTAAAATATATGTTTTTAAAAATTGACAGTAGATTAGATAGTATAGTTATATATGTCATGCATGCCAAAAATTATAGTGCAAAAAATTGTGGTAGGTATCAACGATCACAATTTTTCTGATCTATAATTATATATAATCCAACGGCCAATTTAATTTTCAAAATATATATCATACAGTTAACAATTAACTTCATGATTACCTAATATATATAATCATATGTTGATTAGATCAGGACTATATATGCATATATATTAATATGGGTATGTAAATACGAACATGCGAACATGTGATCAATCATAATAATATAAATATGGAATTCATATATATATATATATATGAGATCAATTTTCTTTGATTATTTGGAATGGGAGAGGGCCACTTTTTGTTTGTTGCACTGTTATACGGAGACCGGGAAGATATTCAAATAGAAGTATAGCTAGTAAAAACAAATCAAACGAACGCATGCAAAATCTGGTTTACCCAATGCTTCAATCCAGAACTCAACTCACCAAGGATAGTTATCCAATTCTTTAACCTAGAATGTGACCAAATCAAACCAATTTAATAATTAAAGAGATAATTGGCCTAAAGTCTTATTTTGAAAGTATTTATTGGCTAAAATCCACCCAAACATTTTTTCTTTGAAAAAGTGCCAATTAGATAAATTTTAATGCCTAAAGTCCTATTTGTTTAAAATTTAATTATCTTTGTTAGGGTTATATACTAAAAGTCATACTTTTATGTATTGGACCATGATATTTATTTACTAATGAATTCTGGTATTTCCATTTTAATGAGAATCTGTATGAGCTAATGTTTGCATTATATTACATATCTAATGTTATGCATGTGTATCTTTTAGTCTATATAGTAGATGATCTGGTGTGTAGAGTTCGACTTACACACAAAAGATCAGATCATTAGTTCTTGTAGAATATAAGCTTTTTGTTCACAATCTGAGATGGAGTTGGACACACCATCGGTGAGATTGTAGTACAAGATTTCAGTAGGTCTGTCTTGACTATGGGGAATGGTTTAGTTCCAACTTCTTGTGCTAGTACACTTGTGTGTATTGAACGAGACTGTCTTGGGGTAATTGTTTTATACTGACATATAAAACAATTTATACCTCATGGTTATTATGAAAACTTATGACATATAAAACAATTTATACCTCATGGTTATTATGAATACTTATGTTCTTAATCCCAAAATATTTAATACTCACATACATTTAGTGTTAGTTATTTTGATTCATAAAGAGTGAGATCTTTTAAAGTTCAATAAACTCAGTGAGTTGGGTAACGATATTAAATGTATAGTGAATATTAATTATTAATGGAATCCACGTCCCGGTTTAGGGATTGATGATACCCCCTTGAGGAAGCTTATAAGATTTGATTATGTCAAACCCTGCAGGTGGATTTTATATCTGACATATCAAAGAAGTTAAGTGGAAGGTCTCAATGAGATTTACAGATGTCAATTAAATAAAATTGTCAGTAATTTAATTTAATGGACGAATATCTATAATCTTAACGTGGGGAAATAAATAAGTATTTAATAACATGGAGCTCGAAATATAATTTCAGATAAGATAGAAAGTGCAATTATAATTCTTTAGTGGATTGAATTATAATTAATGAAATATGAAATTAATTCAGGTTGAATTAGGTTTTCCTATTTACATTAGAAGCCCAATCTTATTTCTCCTTAGGTCCCTGTTGTAGCCTATTAATATGCCATGTTTTTCAGCTGCTAGGGTTAGACATTCAGAATATCAGAAACCCTGATAGCAGCTGTCAAACCCTAGAGCAGTCGTCAAATAGAAGTTCACGAACAAAACCACTCTTTGTTTGTATTCTGGTATATAGAGGAATACAACAAAAAGCTTGAAGGTTTCAGTCGAGCATATTCGGATTTGATTGTACAGTTTTCCAGTATGTGTTGAAACGAGATCAAACCAGAGAGATCTCGAAGGTATGACCCTATTTCCGCATTGTATGGATTGATTAGACTGGAGAGATCGTTTGATCATATGGATCATCTGTTAATTTTTTTTTTTTTTTTGGTATAGTCTATATGCATATCATTGGTTCCTGGATTTCCATTCCCCAATTTTATGGACAAAATTGCCCCTCCACACATGAATTGCCTCTGATTCACACATGATCACTTTTCCTTATCTTTTCTTCTTCTTCTCCTTGTTGCTGTCACAGAGGGAGAGAGCCATGGTGTGTGAAGGAGCAAAGCTTTGCCTCGCCAGCAAAGATCGACGATGATCGGTGGGAGCAACAGTGCCGAAGCAATATATTCCAGCATAGTGAACACAATGCCAATTGGATCTGCTCGCTTGAGTTTGGCTGTTGCGAGGCTTATCGGCGATGCCCACTGGATCTGCTCCTCCCAAGTCTAAAAGGGAGTTCGATCACTTGCTAATCCCATCTATGGTCATGCTACCAGAGTTGATCAAAGGATCCTTTTGCCACATGACTTGAAGCGGGAGACCTTACGATTGGGGATCTCGGAGAATCTTCAAGACCATTTCTGGTTACTTATAGCGCACCACTAGTCCCGTTTGGAACTGCCAAGCTCTCTTGGGGAAGTCCCTGGGATGAGGAATGTAATGCACCAAACGATGATGATGAAGCATATGGTATAACATAATCCTTTCAAATAGTCAAAAGCGGCAAACCTTTGCCTTTTTTATTTTTATTTTTATTGATTTCTGGGTTGATTGTTTGAAAAATGTAGGAAAAATAAATAGATTTTCATTTAGGAAAATTAATTTTTTATTTGGTTGATGAGAAAATGGAGGAAAAAGAAATAGATTGTTTTCTTTTTTTGATATATATATATATATATATATATATATATATATATAGGGCTGATCAAGTCAGGACGTCCTGACCGGCGCCAAGGTCAGCCCCTACTCCAATGGCCGTTGGATGCTTTAAATAAAGATCGAATGGCTTAAAGCAATTGGAAGCAAACACGTGGGTTAAAAACAAAAACGGGTATAACCCGGTTGCTAACAGTGGCATTCGTGATTTCAAAAATCAAAAAGTCAAAAACCTAAAAACTAGATCTGGTTTGGAAGGAGAGAAAGAGAAGAAAGAGAGAGAGAGAGAGGGAGAGAGAAGAAGAAAGAGGGAGAAGAAGCCACACCGAAGAAGAAGCCAGCTCGCCGGAGAAAAAGAAGAGGCCAGCTCTCTGGAGAAGAAGAAGAAGCCATGCGATCGTTATCCGCTGCAAAACTAGCCGGAAAAGAAAGAGGACTCACCGGAATCTGGCATATTCCTTTAGTTTTTATATTTTTTTTTTTGCTTTTTCTCTATTTTTTCCCCAATAAAAAATGTTAATCCAGTGTTTCTTTAAGGGTTTTTATGGCTATTTTTATTTCAAATGTTGGTTTATACATGCTTTTAGATCTGCGAAGTACATCCAACGTTTTGAATTTAAGTTGTTTTCTGAATCAAAATTAGTGCTAATTGAAAACAAATTTGTAATTTGAGTTTTGAATATATTTGCTTAGACCTAAATGTGTTAGTTTTGGTTAGAAGCTATCAAAACGCTATGGACGACTAGTTAAGATAAAAGATATGGACAAGTTGTGAATGACAATATGGTTTTAGAGGTATCTCCATGGATATCGCTAAAGGTTAAGGTAACACATGTACAAGAAATGGGAAGAATGTAAGTTATTATTTTCTTAGCCAACCATTAAGTTTTGTCCAAACTTGGTGTACTGGGAAAACAGATCATTGAATTGATGAATTGGTTTTATGAAAATTCTGAATATGCTCTTTCTAATAATGATGGAGTTGAGCATGAAGGCAGGTCACTGAGGTGCTAAATGTGATTGTTTCAACTACTAAAAAGTGGAAGAATGTTGGGTTGGCCACTTGCAGCGAATTTTGACAGAGTATTAACCTTAATGATAAGGTTGATTTTAAGGGTTGTGATATAAAATGGGTTTTTTAAGAAATAATGAAATATCTGATATTTGAAGTTATTGGTACATCTGGATCGAAATAAATGCTTATCGCCCAATAGTAATACATAAAATTTCATGGCATGTCATTAGGCTTAAGATGCTTCTTGGAAATCCATTTACCTATCAGGCTTAGCACTTCCCCATAGCAATATATTAGATTTTGTTTCTAAGTTAGCGAAGAAATGCGTTTGCTTCACATGAATTTGAATTTGATAGCCCTGCAATGATTTTATAGTTCGTACTTAGAAATGAAGGATAGGAATAGAGATGGTAAATCCACGAAGGGTTTTTTTTTTTTTAAAGAGTGTTTAGGGCGAAGTGCCATTTATGTAGGGGTGAGCATTGGCCAGTTCGGTCGGTTTAATCCCTTAAATCTCAACCAAACCGAGCTGGTCGGTTTCACAAAATGAGAACCGTGTGGACCCTTGGTAGGCTCCATAACCGGCCATATTGGATGGCTGAATTTCGGCTTGGTCGGTCGGTATAGGTCGGTTCTGATTTGGGCATTAAAATGTTTGGATTTGTGAATAATAATGGGCTATTTTGGAATTAATTGGGCTTATTTATTGGTGCAAAATAATTAAGAAATCAATTGATTAGAAAGCAAAGATTCAATGCAAAAATTCCAGGTTCAATATGATGCTTAATTCCAAGTTCAAAAATTTCATATTCAATGCAAGCAAATGATTCTTTATTGAATATTACAGCATAAGAGAGTACAATAGTTGGAACAAAAAATACAGTCACAAAAGAAGAGTAGTTGAATGCTGTTTACTATAAAAATGCCATGTAGGCATCATAGAAGTGCCACGTAGGCATACTGAAATTGGAAAGAATAATGCCATGCAAGCTTCTAGGATATGGGGAGATTTAGCCACGTGGCAGCATGATGTGGAGCACAAAACAGTTAGGCAGTTTCTGGAACTAGTGCTGAGCAGTTTTTCGGAAATGGGATAATGGGCCATCAAATAAGGAAGTGGAGAGATGGGCCACGGCAGTTAACAGCCCAACTGCTATAAATATGATGCAGTAGCAGCGAGCAAGACACACAACGTCAATCCAAAAGCCCATGGCAAGCTTCTCTTCGTTTTGATCATTAGTCTAAGATTATTAATTCCAGTAGCAGTAATTCATCATTCCAGTAGCAGTTTCGTCTTCTTCAAGGCAAATTTTCAATTCTTAGACGCAGCAGATTAGCAATCATTCCAGTAGCAGTTTTCGTAATTTCAGTAGCAGTTCATCATTTGTCTTCGGTTAGTTGGTATTTGCAGATTTTAATTTCTAATTTCGTAGTCTAATCTTTATTTCAATTAGCAATGGAGTTTATTTATCATCTAGTTCATCTATGTAATGTAAATATGTCTTTTGTTATTTCAATTCCATCTAGTTTAATTTCAGTCAATGGATATATTTATTTCTAATCAGTTTTCTTCCATTAAGTCATTATTTCTCAGTCTTTTAGATTCGTTAACACTAGAACCCAAGAGGATTAACCTCTGATTTTCGTCAATCGCCTGATTCCCATTTTAATTTTAAAGTGACCAACTAGGCATCTAAGATCTTTCTTGGATTCTCGGCCTAGAAGGTGCTAGAGGTCGTGTTTACACGGTCTTTGGGCTTTCCGAGCCCTGGCACGCCCGCGCATTAAGACCTTACACCGAAGGTCTCGAGACCGCAACATTTACACCGGGAACAAATGCATCCACATTTTTAATTAACAAATCTGATGCTATACTATTATTTCATGATTAGAATTGGCATTAGAGAATGACCCACTTCAAATATGTAATTATTAATTAACAAATCACTTGATTCATTGCAAGCTAAAGCACAAATGTAGTCACAAATCTTACAGTATAAATTTTATCTCTAGTTAATACAAGAATCCCCACATTTCGGGATTCTATCAGAAGATTACAACAAAAAAAAAAAAAAAAAAAATGTAAGGAAGTGGATCTAGTCACACCAAAGAATTTTTAAAAAGATGTAAGGAAGTGAACAATAAATATTAAAACAAGAAAAAGAAATATTAAAACAAAAAGAGAAAAAAATTGCAATGACTGTGAGGGGCTGCAATAGTGCATCTCATGGTGGTGAACTTGTGATGGCCGACGGAACTCAAAATGAGCGAGGACTGAGGTAAGGGTGTCGCGTCGTAGACCCGTGGTGGTGGCCGGAGAAGATGTGTGGAGATGGCTACGGAGGCAGAGTCGGTGAGGTGAGGTGAGGTGAGGCGAGAGGCGAGAGTGGGAGAGGTGCTGAGCGGCTGAAGCAATGAGAGAGTGATAGAGATGGGATGAGGAGTTAAGGGTTAACTTGAGGGCTATTATATATATATTATATTAAATATATTTAGTTATTCTTTTTATCAGTTCGGTTATACTGTCGGTTTCAAAGGGCCAACCTGCGCACCGCTCCGAACTTCCGGTTTTCTTCATTTCCAAAACCGTTGTGAACCGGGATTTAAAAAAAATCGGCCAAACATGCTGGTCTGGTTCGGCCTAATTCGGTTCAGTCGGTTCAGTCTGGTTTTTGCTCACCCCTACATTTATGGATTTGGTAGTTAGTTAGAATATAGTATGGACTCATTTCCAAGAAGACTTGGAACACAAATTTTTGGTACCAGTTATTCCACCATGGTGCGCGCACACACACACGCAAAAGAAACCAACGCAACATTTATTTTCTTATCTCATACTTTTTGTTTCTGTTTTATTTCACAATAGTTCATTGATTTTAATTATGACAGTTGGGTTCAATTTTATGTTAATAATCTTGCTCTGGCAATATTACAGTCACAATCTGATCATTAGATATATTGTATGAAGTGTGTAAATTGTACTCATCAAAGCCTTATCTCAATATCTACTAAGAGATTTGTCTGGTTTTTACACCTTTTTTTTTTTCACGATTGTAATGTGCATATCTTTCATGATTTTCGACCAGAGAGATGGCTTAATTAAGATGGTATCTTCCAGCCAGAGAACCCTTTCAAATTATAGCCTTCCAGGTTAGTACAACAAGTTATATTTCTTAAGTATTTCATATTTTCATGCTTCAGGTTCACCTTTACTACATATAGGTCTTGTTCTTCATGTTAACATTGTTCTACGTAACGTAGGAAACATCAATGAGAACAAATGTTAAAATATAGCAATATATAGCATCTGTCATTCGACCTTCAAGTTTAGTTACCTCCATTTCAAAAATGTAACTCTGCTTGTTGAGGATATTGAACTCAAGTTTGTGCTGGTTGACAGGCAGGCCCCACGAATTTGTTTTGGAAAAGAATTCGCATAAAGGCAGATAAAGATCTTCTCGACTGTCTTGATAAGCTTTTTCGTCTTCAAACTGAGCGGCTGTCTTGTTCTTTAAACGGAATTTTTTTAAAATATGTAAATAAAAAATAGAGAACTAGAGCTTTGAGAGAAAGAATCCTTTGAGAGAAAATCAATGTGATTTCTCAGTAAAGCTTTATTGAATTTCTTAATTTTTGAATGCTGTACATCACTCACTACTATTTATATACACGAATTGGCAATGTAAGCCTTCTGATTTTAACTAACTGTAACTAACTTAATTGTCATGTAGCAACTTCCATATGATTTTAACTAACTGTAACCAACCTAATTGTCATATAACAACTTTCTCATCTTCTGGGTTTGGCTTCTTGTGACTTTAACTCTAATGCTTCAATTTGCTCTTGTATATTCCAACACCCCCCCTCAAGAGGGGAATGGATATTGATCATTCCTATCTTGCGGATCAAATGATGAAAATTTAGAGAGCCAAGTGGTTTAGTCAGTATGTCTGCCAGTTGACGTTTAGAAGGGATATGAATGATTTGGATCAGTCATTCTTGCAATTTTTCTCGAACCAGATGGCAATCTAGCTGGATGTGTTTTGTCCTTTTATGGTGAACAGGATTTGATGTAATTTCAGAAGCTGGTTTGCTATCAGTATAAAGCAAAACTGCTTGTGGATGGGGAATGCGCAAGTCAGCCAGTAGATAGATTAACCATTGAAGTTCACATGTGGTAGAGGCTAGAGCTCTATATTCAGACTCAACTGAGGATCGACTAACAGTTGGTTGTTTCTTTGACTTCCATGAGATGAGAGAGTTTCCAATAAACACTGTGAAGCCAGTGACACTTCTTCTAGTGTCAATACATCCACCCCAGTCACTGTCTGAATAGGCTTTTAAGTGAAGACGAGAACCTGCAGACAAAAAAAATGCCTTGACCTGGTGTTGCTTTAATGTACCTAAGAACCCTCTCAACAGCTTGAAGGTGCTTGGTGCTAGGATTAGCCACGAATTGACTTAATGATTGTACTGAGTAAGATAAGTCAGGTCTGGTTATAGTAAGGTATAATAGACGACCAACAAGTCTTCTATATAGTGCAGGATCTGACAGAGGAGGAGATGAATCAGTAGCACTAAGCTTTAGGGTGGATTCCATAGGAAAAGTTACAGGTTTGCATCCTGAAAATCCATTGTCTTGCAAGATGTCTAAAGTATACTTACGTTGGCACAAAGAGATGCCTTTAGTTGATCTGGCCACTTTAATCCCCAAAAAATATTTCAGTACCCCCAAATCTTTTATTGTAAAAGAGTCATGTAAAAACTGTTTAACAGTAATTATTTCATCAAGATTATTAGAGGTAATGATATCATCAACATAGATCAAAAGTGCCACAAAACTGGTTGAATTGTGTCTGATAAATAAAAAAGAATCAGACTTTGCTTGTGTGAAACCAAACTGAAGCAAGAAGGATGACAATTTAGAAAACCATTGTCTTGAGGCTTGTTTGAGGCTATATAGACTCTTTTTGAGTTTGCAAACTCTAGGATCAGTTGGTGAGGAGTACCCTGGTGGCAGTTGCATGTATACCTCTTCATTCAAGTCTCAATGGAGGAAAGCATTGTTTACATCAAGCTGATGTAAATGCCAATGCTTAATTGCAGCAATTGATAATAAAGTGTGTACTGTTGTCATTTTAGCTACAGGGGAGAATGTATCAAAATAATCAAGGCCTTCTTGTTGAGTGTACCCCTTTGCCACCAATCTAGACTTGTATATTTCAATTGTGCCATTAGCTTTGTATTTAACACGATAAACCCATTTACATCCAATTGCAGTCTTATTTGGAGGTAGAATTGCAAGTTCCCAAGTTTTATTGAACTCAAGAGCTTTAATCTCATCTGACATGGCAGTTTGCCATTGAGGATGTGAGCTACCTTGTTTGAAAGTCTTAGGTTCAAAAGTAGAAGATAAAACAGAAGAAAAAGCTCTATGTTTAGGAGACAATTTTGTAGTGGAAAGAAAATGTGCAATAGAATATGGCTTACCAGGAGAAGGAAGACAGCAATTGGAAGATTCCTAAGGTGCTGAAGCAGATTGAACCATATTACCACAATAAAAATTCTGCAAATATGGGGGAGGATTCCTTACTGTCTCAGATTTTCTAGTATTTGTAGGTTCGTGGTTGATTTGGGAAATAAGAGGTGCTGTAATTTCAGGAAATGAATTGCAAGGTGTTGGAATATGAGAAGGTATGTAATCTGATTCAAGAATTTCAAGAGGTGCTGCAATCTGAGAGGAGGGTGGTGCTGCAATTTGAGAGGAGGGTGAGACATGAGGTACTGTTATGACATGAGGTACTGTTATTTCAGAAGAGGAGATGAGAGGTACTGCAATGTCAGAAGATGAAATGGGAGGTACTGCAATTTCAGAAGATGAAATGGGAGGTATTGTGAAATCATATAGTGGAGGGAAATCAGGAAATACAAAAGTGTGTGATTGATGTTTGGTATGATAGGGAAGACAGATTCAAGAAATGTAACATTTCTAGAAACAAAAATTTTAAGAGTGAGAAGATCAAGCACTTTATATCCTTTGATATTAGGTGGGTAACCAAGAAACAAACATTTTGAGGCTCTAGGTTGAAATTTTCCTCGATTGTTTTGGATAGTGCTAGCAAAGCACAAGCGACCAAACACTCTGAGATAATTGTATGCAGGTGGTTTTTGAAAAAGAAGGGCATAGGGTGTGTTATTTTCTAGCACAGATGAGGGGGTTCGATTAATGAGATGTGTGGCAGTTAACACACACTCACTCCAATATGATAAAGGTACGTTGGATTGAAAAAGAAGGGCTCTAGCTACATTTAACAAATGCTGGTGTTTTTTTTCAACTCTACCATTTTTCTCAGGAGTTTCTACACAAGATAGTTGATGAATCATGCCATATTTTTTATAGAGAGTAGGCATGTTGAATTCTTGGCCATTATCTATTCTAAGTGTTTGGATTTGGGTATTGAATTGGGTTTGAACATAAGCAATGAAGTTGATTAGAAAAGATCTAGCTTTTGATTTTGTTTTCATAAGATAAAGCCAAGTGAAACGTGTATGATCATCTACAATTGTAAGAAAAAATTTGTAACCAGAATGAGAGAGAGTTGAAAATGGACCCCAAATGTCACAATGCACTAATTGAAAGGCTTTATTTGCATTGTTTTGTGATACAGGAAAGGATAGTTTCTTTTGTCGAGCTTTTGGATAAATCTCACAAACATGATTATGAGATGATTTTACAAAAGGATCAATAGAACTGATGATTTTCAATCTGGCAGGAGAAAGATGTCCCAACCGAGAATGCCATATGTCAGAATTGATGGTAGATGTGTTGGCCAAAAAGGAGTTGTTTGAGTCAGGTAATCCCTTCTGTGTGTTAGCAGGAAAATTAATGAGGTGGTATAGGCCAGCTCTAACTTCAGCAAGCCCAATCATCTTCCATTTGTTGAGGTCCTGCAATACACATTTAGATTGAAAAAGAAACAAGGCAATAGAGTTTTTTTAGTCAATCTTGAAGCAGAGATAAGATTGATATGAAGAGAAGGAATGTAG
Organism: Hamamelis virginiana; assembly: GCA_017140935.1. Taxonomy (NCBI): domain Eukaryota; kingdom Viridiplantae; phylum Streptophyta; class Magnoliopsida; order Saxifragales; family Hamamelidaceae; genus Hamamelis; species Hamamelis virginiana. The sequence continues at coordinate 12,203 of JAESVK010068397.1, forward strand.
AGAGCATTATGTAGCACTAAATCAGAAGATAGTTTGACAGTGCCTGTAAAACTACTAGGAACAGATTGACCATTTGGTAAATGGACTGAAGAGGGTTTGGTGGGTATCTTTATTGAAGTGAACAAATGGGGAGAACAGATCATATGATCTGTTGCTCCAGTATCAAGTATCCAAGGAGAATTGTTGTTTAAAGAATTGGCAACTAAATAAGAGGTGAAGTGATTACCTGATGTGGAGGCAGTATGGACTGCAGAATTAGGATTGATAGGTGAAGTAGACAAGCTATTAACAAGAGTGATCAGATTCTGTATTTGCTCTTGAGAAAAAAGTATGTTTGAGATATTTGAGTTTTGCTCCAGAGAAGATGCAATATGTGCATTAAGCAATCGTGTTGAATTAAATCTTTTTCCTCGGGGGTGGTGGGTAACCTATGATCTGAAAACATTTGTCTGCAAGGTGTCCAGAGAATCCACAATGGGAACAAGTGATATCAGGTTTTCCTCTGAGTTTGCTGAACTTAGAGGCATTGGAAAAGATCTGTCTAGGTGGTTGTGCAGCAGCCATAGCATGAGAATCAAGAGGAAGCCCTACTGCATTTGTCAAAGATCTTTGACTCTCTTCTTGCAGCAACAAAGAAAAAACCTTTCCCATTGATGGTAAAGAGGAAAGAAGCAGTTGACTTCAAATGGCTGAATAAGAGTCATGTAAACCAACCAAGAATTTTATCACATAGTCTGCTTGTTGGCGATCAGCAAGATTCTTTAAGATGGCACAGGTACAAGTGTTCATGATTCCACAAGTACATTTAGGGAGCGGACGATAGCTAATGTATTCATCCCATAAAGTTTTGAAATCACTGAAATATTCAGTGATTGAGTTTGAACCTTGAGAAATAGAGCTTAAAGATTTCTCTAATGTAAGAACTCGTGGGCCATCTGATTGCTCTGCAATCAAGCTTCATTTTACAAGATTTGGAAACTAATTTCAGGAATAATCGTACCGTAAGTACATTGATTTCGTTAGATTTAGTCTTACATGTGTTTTCGTCATTTGTAGGTTAATTTCACCAGTAAACTGAGCTTTTCAACCATCAAGAGAGTTTTCGAATGAAATGGAGTAATGGATGCATGCTAGGATGACCACCGAGCGAAGGAAGCTGCAGAATCGAGCAAAAACTGGTTTTTCAAGACAATCCTATCGATAGGGTATCAAGCCTATCGATAGGCCTATCGATAGGGCACTAAGCCTATTGATAGGGAATGACCTCAGGATTATAATTCTGCATGAATCAAGTAGCTGCAAACAGTACCTATCGATAGGGTCATAGGCCTATCGATAGGGCTACAAGCCTATCGATAGGAATGAGCCCGGGAAGTTTCCTAAATCAAATTGAAGTCTGTTTTAGCAACTTCAGACTTGCTATTCCGAAAGGGCTTGACTGGGAAGGCTGAGGGACACTATACAAGCACCTTTTGGAGACAGAAAGAGGATTCCGAATCATCACAGACTGTGACCTAGTCTCCATTGACGATTTCTCATCTTTTTCATACCATTCGACTGGGATTTTGGCTGCACATGGAAGGAACGAAGACCTCCGATGATTCAGCCCTGATCATGAGCAGCTAAACTCTTCTCCTTGGGTGTAGATGAAGCTTGGTTAGTGGTTTGATTATGTTTTGATTAAGGTTTCAGGTTTTGTAATAGGTTTATGATAATTGTACAACTCTGAGAGATTGCCATTCTATGCAATCCGTTCTTCAACGATTTTATATATTTGAATGTGAAGGTTTTCTGTGATTTCATTCATATTAGTTGTGCAATATTATCGATTGGATATACTTAGGTTCATTTAGTCTGTTCATACCTAACTAGGATAACCTGTGCATGCTTCGCTTGACAGGTTATGCCTTGTTTGAATGGGTTTACTACATGAACAAGAGTATAATATTTTTGATGGTTTAATCTTGTAGTTTAGATCATCACCGATCATAAACGATTGCGAAACCTTTACGTTAATCACATGCATAATAATTCCCTAGCTAAAGTGGATTCGAAACCCGAGGTTTTCCTTTAATTTGAATTAATCATCTATTTTATATTCTTTAGTTTAAACAAACAATCAACTCTCAAATCAAGAAATTGTTTGGTAACTAAAATCGGATTTGTAATAACTTCTCATAACTCAATGCTTGAACGTAAAATGATGTGTGCGCATGAGATTCCCAAGCGTAGGAGTCCTATGGTCGTCAAGCAATGAAACTAGGGAGTACCTAGGTCATATCCACAGGGAGTGGAATAGGCTCTAGCGATTCTTAGGTTATGCTAC
>JAESVK010068403.1:0-10022 GCA_017140935.1 Hamamelis virginiana
CTTGAAGGTATGGCTCCTGAAAGGAGGTTGTTGTTGAGGAACAAAAAATTCACCTGAACCAACTTCCCTAGACTCTCTGGTATCTCGCCGGATAATTGGTTATTTGATAGATCAAGCAGACCCAGATAAGGGCTCTCTCCTAATGCTGCTGGAATTGCACCAGTGAAATAGTTGTGTGACAAGAAAAGCTGTTCCAAAAGTGCTAAACGACTGATTTCTACTGGAATTGTACCATTTAAAAGATTGGACGTCAAATTCAACCACGCAAGATTGGAAAGATTTGCTAAATTAGAAGGAATTGATCCGAATATATTATTTTCTTGCAGTAATAAATTTGCTAGATCCACACTCAGTCGGCCTATGGAATGGGGCAATTTTCCTCCAAGACCCATACCAGCCAATTCGAGCTCGACCAGAGAAGTGCAATTTGCAAGGGAGGTGAAGAATGGGTCGAGATTGGTATTGTGATCATGGCTTGTCATATTATTATATGATAAATGGAGAAGCCCAAGCGAAGCCCATTTTTCTACAATCTCTGAAGGCAATTCACCAGAAAGACGGTTATACTCCACATCCAAATTATACATTGATGAAATATTGGATAAAGATGCAGGAAGTTCTCCAGTGAATTGATTATTAAATAAATTGAGGTTCCATAGAGCTGGACAATTTCCAATCTCTTCTGGAATTTTGCCATGGAGGGAGTTGTCAGAGAGGTCTACATTCAGCAATTGAGTGCAGTTAGAGAAGAAGGAAGCTGGAAACGTACCAGTCAATTTGTTTCCCATTAGATTTACTAAACTAAGCTTGGAAAGATGGCTGAAGGATTCTGGTATTGAACCCTGTAAATTATTTCCATCGATACGGAGACGACGGAGGCGTTGGAGGAAAGAAAATTCAGGTGGAATCGTGCCAAAAAAATTATTGTTAAAGAGCTCCAGGACACTAAGGCCGGTGAGATTTGAAATTAAGGGTGAAAGCCGACCCTCAAGTCCAGTGTCATTGAGGAGGAGTTGTGACACACGGTGATGCATTTTGTCGCATACAACACCAGTGAAGTTGCAGACATCAATGGTATCCTCCCAGTTAGCAAGTGTGGAAATTGGATCAGATGTTATAGTCCTTTTGAATGCCAGAAGAGCTGCCTTGTCTGCAAGCAAAGAGTGGTTAGGGTGGGGTTGATTACTATAAAATGCAAGACCAGAAGTTAAAACTAAATGTTGCAGTAGAAGAAGAAACATGGTTCCTTTGAAGACCATGTTGGAGAAATTGCAAGTGAATTGTACTATTTTCCTTAATTGCGAGAGTCTCTTCTCCCTCTTGTTCTCTCTTGCAGTGTTCATCCTACTAAATAATAAATCAGTGAAGGAAGAGATAGTTGAGTGCATGAGGTGGAAAGAGATCTTTTGGATTGTACAGTTCAATAGAGGCTATGATTTGTAGAGGGACTAATAAAGCATATTATCTTGCTGTTTATATTGGGGTTGCAACTTTGATGAGTGAATCTTTAATTCAGATGGGTACTCATTGAGAGGTCAGGAAAAGAACTGCGCGCTGCAAGAGATTGGTTGTGGATATTTTCCTCCAGTAGTGCTTGTGCCACTTAAAACCTTGGTGGATGGAACATGTACCTCTGCATGCCCATGAGAGAGAGAGAGAGAGAGAGAGAGAGAGAGAGAGAGCAAATCAGTCTGACATTTTTCTGTGCTAACTGCTAAGGCCCTAATTGAATTCATTTTGATTAAAATTACTTTTAAAGCTCAAAATTCTATTTGGGATTTAAGAGCCAGTTTGGAGACTTTTGGACAGCTTAAGCCCCGTGTGCATTAGGCTTTCTTAAAATTATTTTCGGGAACACTATATCTTCACATCTCTTTAGATTTATGTTGATTCCATATCTTCACATATCAAAATTTTCATACAAGAAGTGATTGCGGTAAAAGCGATAGCCGCCTAGCTTTTCAACAAGCATTCCTAGTATTTAAAATTTACCAACCATCCAATTAGTACGTTTGAAATCATCTAAAAGTGATTATCACTCTATCTCTTAAAACAAACAGAATTTTGAACTCCGAAATTTATTTTAGTAAAAAGACTAAAGCAATTAGGGCCTTGACTCTTGAGAGGGTGTTAGGACTTAGGATGGTTGGCCAAAGCTAAATTTTCTAACTTTAGCTTATGAAAATTTTGATATTTGAAAATATGTGACATCGACATAGCTCTCCAAAAATGATTAAACCTAGCTAAAGTTTCAACTTAAGAAAATGGGTCTTAACATACATAGTATTACTGCTTCGATTAGAGGTGGAACTTGTGCTGAATGCACCATATATGATTTAATTAGTCTTATGAGAAGATGGAAATACAGAGAAGCTTTTGAAGATGTTGACAGTGTTTGAGGGATCTTTAATTTGATAATTTTAAGCGTGAAAAATCTCAAATTACAGACCATTTGCTGGGATGAAATGTGCCCATTATAATTTGACAAGTTAAATGGAAGTTGTGTCATCAGACCCATTATTGTTGGTGCAACATTGCCCACTCAAATTAATTAATCGCTTAACGGTGCAATCAAAAGCGCTTTTTATTAAATTCAGCTTATCTAATTATATATGTGCCAGACAAACTCATTCAGCTTATCTATTGATATATGTTGATCAGATTGCTATGATCATAATTTGATTGAATGAAGGTTTGGTATTTGATAGTGGATATATGAAACACGAGGGTATAATATAAAGAAATATGTGAAGAGACCGTTCTACAAAAGTGATTTTAAGCAAAGCTTATGCAAGAGTGCCTTAGCCATAGGGGAAAAAGTTATTCGAGCTACCAAATAGTAGTGGTGTCAAAATCACATAAGGGGTTATTTGTCACAACCCAATAATTTAGAGAGACAAAGTATTGCAATCAATAGTTGAAGGGGGTAAAATATCACAAGGTGATAGTTGATGGGAGTTTTTGATATTTTTCCCAAAATTGAATCACGCTGGATCACTCTTTTACTCTCTATGATTTCAGACAATGAAACAACCTTTTCAAGAAACAGTGTATCTTTTCAAATAAAGAAAAAGGTTTGTCAAATATTTACAAAATAAAAATTGTTCAAAATCATCTTCAAATAAATTTTTGTGTTGGTTAAACATTGAACAATCCTAATTTGCGAACTCAAAATGGGCTGAGAGTGGTTCAAAAACGGCCTACCTTAATCGATCTAATTCGATTTGGATATATATATATATTTGATAGAAAGGAGCATGTATTCAAAACTAAGAAACAGAAATACAATGAGGAAATATAGTTCCCACATAATCAAAATATAACAACAATAAAGCTTGGGGAGGGGGAGCTAAAAGAATGTCTAAAGATCCTTTGGAGGATGCTCCCTTCTTTTTTCTTTTTCTTTTTTTTCTTTTTTCGGAAAAATTTTATTTATTGATAAACCCCTTACTTATGGCGGAGGAATACCGAATAACAATCCAAGCAACTAAGAGATTGCAGGAAAGAACAATAAAATCCTCCCAAAAACAAACCAACAAAAACAAAAAAGGGAAAAAAATAATGCTCCAAAAAATCTAAACCAGCCTAAGAAGATATAAAACATGCAAAACAGGCCCTTCTTGGCAAGCCAATCAGCGCAAGCATTCCCCTCCCTGTAGATATGGCACAATTGCATCTCTGAAATTTCGTCATCAAAAACCCGCAATCATTGACAATGGGGCTTAAGTGATGGTTATCCTCAACACCCTTAAAAACCATGCCAACCACTTTAGAGCCATCAATTTCAACAGAAAGAAATTGTATATTATGTTGTAAGTCATCTCTAAGCGCCCACAGTTCTGCAGAAATGCTGCAAGTGAAACCCACAATCCGGCCACCCAGATGGTTTCTAATCAAACCTCCACCACCTGCCATACCTGTGCTGCCCAACTTGGAACCATTTGTATTTAGCTTAGCAAAAGGAGGTTTACGTGGAACCCACTTTACCCCAATATTTAGGTGGAACCATCATGTTCCTAGTTAAATGCCAAAATTCACGAGAACGAGCAAAAGTTTGAGAATAGACAATGTGAGGTTGAGAAATGGACTGATCAAAAACGAATTTGTTTCTATTCCCCCAAAGAAGCCAGCAAGCCATTGCCATTGGGCACGTTATTATCAAGGTCAAAACCAGTAGCAGAAATACCATGGCGAAAACAATCATTAAGGGAAGCAGAGGTAATGCTTGTGGGATTTTTATTTATTTATTTATTTATTTTTAATAAAGAGCCGAAAGCCACCCACATAGCAACCCGACCCAAATTTATAAAAAACCCTCACTTATGGCGGAGGAATACCGTGGTTACAAGCAAAGTACCTAGGAAGAAACAAAGAAACAAAACCCTCCCAAATACAAAACCAACAACCCAAACAAAAAGAATTCTAAACAGGCCTTAAGATAAAACCATCTACACCGGCCTAAGCAAACCAAGGCCAACAAAAAGAAAACTAAAACCCGAGGAAATTAGTACAATCGAAGAGATGCCAAACCCACCCAATTCATCCTATACAACCCGTGGACCTCAGTAGACAAGGAACTTACATCCCGCACTACATTATTTTTATTAAAAACTCCATGTTTAGCAAACCAATCCGCAACTTTATTACCTTCCCTGAAACAATGCTTTATAGAAAAATCAAAAACATCTAGCAAGCATCTCAATTTCTCCCAAAAATCCCAAAGGTACCAAACTGTACATAAATTATATTTGATCCAAGAAACCACCACCATAGAGTCGCACTCAATGTCAATACAATCAAGACCCAGCTGTTTACAAATCCGAAAACCCTCCACCACAGCTCTAATTTCGGCTTCATTGTTAGATCAAGTACCAACAAATTTAGAGAAAGCAAAGATAAGTTTTCCGTCACCATCCCTTAGAATTCCCTCACCACCAGCAGGGCCCGGATTCCCCAAACTACTACCATCCAAATTAAGTTTAAAGCTGCCCCGACGAGGCCTAATCCATTTCACCACCTGCAACTTTTGAGGCCTAGGTGCATTAACCGGAATCTCCAACCGGTTCAGAAGTAGCCTATCATCTTTTGATAATTTAGAACCTATATTAATAGAGTCAGTAATAGATTTAATCCAATAAAGAATAGAGACCATAACCTGGTTGAAGTTTTCCGCTTTCCCTTCCATCCTTGCTAAGCATCGACGCCTCCAAAGTCTCCATGTAACAACCACTGGCACAATCCTCATCATAATCCCTGCTTGGGAATTTCTGGATGCTCGATTTATGAAAGCTTGAAACCTTGCTTTCCAGCTCCACAAAGGAAGAAACAGAAGAGCCATTTCAGCATACATCCTTCTCCATATTTCAACAGCGCGCAAATTCCCCATTGCATAAAACATGGTCTAAGTCTTCATCATGCCTCTCCAAACAGCAATTACAACAAGATACCAGGGGGATACCACATTTTCTAACCTGTTCATCAACTGGCAAGCACAGAAAAAAGGCCCTCCAAATACAAAGTGACATTTTCTTGGGTATCCAGCAATTCCATATCCATCTAGCCCAGTCAAAAATCTGCATCTTCATTCGGGTCGCCTCCTAAGTCGATTTAGTTGAAAAACTTCCTTTAATCTCAGGCATCCAAATTAGAACATCAAGCGTACTTTGAAAACTGTCCACCGAATTCTGAACTTCCATTGCCAATCCATCCCCCAACAAAACCTTCAACCTGTCCACATCCCACTCCTCGTTGATAACAAGGTCCTTTATTTTGAGGTCCGGGTCCTGCAAATCTTCCACAAAATCACATAAGGGTCCACGGGACAGGAACCTGTCAAACCATAAAGATATCTTTCCTTCTCTGATTTTCCATTGAGAATTATGCACAAAGAAAGGAATTTGCTCAGCCATCTTTTTCCAAAAACTGGAACTTACAACCGGCAATGCATGGTTATAGAAACCATCCTTCCTCAAATACTTGGCACGAAAAAATAATGCCCACAACGAATTCTGAGTAGCCAACTACCACACAAATTTAAAAAACAAAGCGTTCTGAAACTCAGCGATATCTCTAACACCCACCCCTCCCTCTTCAATCGGCGCACAAAGTTTTCTCCAAGATCTCCCTCTCCTTTTTCGGACACCATCAAAATCACCCCAGAAAAAAGATGCAAATAAACTATTTAATTTCCAAATCACAATTTTCGGGATATGTAAAACTGAGATCAAGTGTAGCGGCAAACTAGCAAGCACATGCCTCAAAAGAATAAGCCTTCCTCCCTGCGACAGAAGTTTGAATTTCCACCCAACCATCTTTTTTCCAATTTTCTCCACCAAAGGATCAAAATAAGAGATTTTTAGACGCCCATCGACCACTGGAACACCAAGGTTAAAAAATGGAAATTTCCCCTCCGAAAATCCGGTCTCCCCAAGGATCTCTCTAGCACGACTAGGCGAGATGAATTTAGAAAAATAAATGGTAGATTTTTCTAAACTCATACTTTGACCCGAAAATTTTCCAAAAATCTTTAGCAAAATCACAATTTTTAAGAAAGTGCTCAGGATCCTCACTTCCATTGAAACAAATAGGGCAAACATCATTATCCACAATTTTCTTTTTCAGCAGAAGACTCTTACAAGGGAGTCTGTTGTGCAAAATAATCCATGCGAAGGATTTAATCCTAGGGAGAGAATTAATTTTCCAAAGTTTTTTCCAGTTGATGAAAGTGTCAGAAATTCAATCGTCACCCTTGGAACAAAAATTGCCATTAAAAGAATTCTTTCATTTAATTCTATCATCACCCGAATTATCAAGTTGGATGGGAGTGGCCAAAATGTGCTGCTTAACCAGATTAGGAATGTCCAAAGATATGGGATTAAAGATCCAATTGCTATTGGAGTCAAGGACCTGTTGAACCAACAATTAATCCTCATTTCTGCTCAATGGGCCACAAATAAGGTACCTAAGGATACCAAGTGAACACCAAGAGTCAAACCAGAGATTAATACTTTTCTCATTCTATCTTGATAATCCAAGATGTCCCTTTATGGAAAACATCTCTGCCTTTCCTAATCCCATCCCAGATAACCGAGGCAAATCTAGACTTAAGTTTAGCACCAACTTTGAATCTTCTATATTTTTTCTTAATGGTTTCCACCCAAGGACCAGTTACAGTAGCAAGACGCCAATTCATCTTGGCATGAGCAGTTCTATTGGCACACTCAGTAGATCTAATCCCAAGCGCGCCCACCCTCACACTTATCTTTGGTAACTTTATCCCAATCCACAAGGTGCAACTTCTTTTTCTCCACAGTGGAACCCCAAAGGAAATTTCTACTAGTCTTATCAATAGCCTTACAAGTAGAGATGTGAAGACTAATAGCTTGAGAAACATAAGAAGGAATAGCATTGAGAACAGCTTTGACAAGGATAGTTCTACCAGCAAAGGATAGAAGATTGGCTTTCCAACCCGCAAGTTTAGAGCTAATTTTATTCTCAGGAAACCGAAAGTCCTCCTTAGACTTCCTTTTAGTAAAGATGGGGAAACCCAAGTATCTACCAAAGTTAGTCATACTATCCAATAACTCAAGAACATAACATTGAACCAAGACCAAAACAGTGATCAAAGCTCATGAGAAGAAAACTGTACGCATTGCAGAAGCCATCGTTTTGTACACAATTGGTTTTACAATGCAGTCCGTTCAATCTGTTCAATCACTGGGAACACATTTGGGTCTGTTCGTACGCACTTGGGTAATCTCATCTTTCATTTTCCGCCCAACCCTTTTCTTTCTTCATGAACTATTCCTTTCTTCATTAATTCTCTGCATGACTGGAATATTGAATGAGAATCATTTACATATGGGTCTGTAAATTTTAATCTTTTCTATAAAAGTTATCTATGGCTATCCTTACTGAATTTTGCTTTTTAGGTTTTAAAATAGTCTATTTTCAGCAGCTCAGGGATGGTGAAAATGATTGAGAGAAGAGGACATAGCTAGGGGCTTAGACTCGCTTTATTCATTAAATGGTGAAAATGAATGAGAGAAGAGGACATAGCTAGGAGCTTAGACTTGCTGTATAGTTGATGGTTGTCTTTATCATGAGCACCATTGCCCACTCAATCTCTTTCTGGTGCAATCAAAAGCATAGACTTCCAAAATCCAAAGCCAATTTTGGCACTACTTCTAGTTTATTTGGAAACAAGACATTATATGAAGTTGGTCTCCCTGTATTTCCTTTTTTATCATGGCTCAAACGTATATTGAGACCAACACATTCAGTTGATCAGATCGTATGGCAATGATCACCAGGTTGAACGAAGATTTGGCGTTGGTACTCCATAGTACGTTGACATGTCAAGCATGCTTGCCTATATAGAGTTTGGACCTTGGGTTCACAATTATTTTGGGATTTCCCTTTCAGCCAAATCAGTAATGTATGAATGACATTGCCAACAAAAAAGGGCAAAAACCAATGGAACTAACATTAAGTTGATGGGAGCTGCGAGTCATATCAAGAGAAAAATCTATCAGGATCTTATGACTGCAGAATCCAATTTTCATAACTTCTCTACAATTTTGGTGTTTGATTAATGTCCAGAAGAATGCCATAGATCCTCCAGTGATTTATGTGAAGACTTTCAAATGGTCGACATAGATGTAAATCAAAAAGGTCAAAAAAAGATTAAATTTTCATGTATGTACAAGAGATTGGTTAAACTATTAATCATCGCCTAGAGTTGAAGATGAAATTCCAAGAGACGCGACAATTGTCGCAGTAGTGTCCCCACTCAGGTATCTCTTTAGGCGACCACTTCATCAGCAGCATCGAGCATTGTAGGCGTAGTAGAGGGTAACTCCTGTGTGCAAAGAATGCCCAAATCAATCAATTCTCCAATGGCGACTTCCCACTTTTTTTCACTTCAGGGGACTGATCTCTTGAAGCTCTCAACAAGGAAGAGTCTATCACTTTTTCCACACTTCCATGGTAGTGGCTCTTCACCCACCTGTGCAGGCTTAGCCCCCCATCAAACATGTCATCCGTTGGTCTTTTTCTAGTCACCATCTCAAGAACCAGAATTCCAAAACTGTAAACATCTCCTTTCGTAGATTTGCTCGATCGAAACCCATATTCTGCAAAATAAAATAAAAATTCAAAAATTAGAAAGTGATTTAGGCTTTACTCAAAAAAGAAAAATCAATAAAATCATGTACTATAACTTCAACCCTGAATCCCTGATGAATGAAGCCTGCAGGATTATCATGGTAAGTATAGGAGCTTATTGAATGTACAATCTAAAAATTGACTTCCTAAAATTTGGAGAATTAAGTCATTTTGCTCATTTTTCCGTATCTTTTCCCCTATATTTTGTTAAAATATCTCAGATGCAGAAACAAAGAAAAAACTCAGTACCTGGTGCAATGTATCCTATAGATCCAAATAACATACTTGTAGTAGAGCTTCCCATGCTCTCAACTCCAGCATTTCCCACTCGAACTGTCATAACCAACTTCGCGATCCCGAAATCAGAAACCAGAGCTGTCATGTCATCGTTGAGAAGAACATTGCTTGGCTTTAGATCGCAGTGAATGACTTACTGGGGAGTGGTGATGAAGATAGGCCATTCCTTCAGCTATATCACTGCAAATGTGAACCCTTTGGATTAGGCTCAAATCTGAAGAACCTGAACCCAAACCTGCTCCTGAGTGAGGATGGAGGCGGCTATCTAAGCTCCCATTTGCCATAAAAGGAAGGACAAGAGCCTTAAAGTCAGGTAGACTACACGCTGTTATAATCCTTATCAAGTTCCTGTGACGAATTCTTTTTAAAACTTGGCATTCCCTGTTAAAACTCTTTGTTGAATTGCCTGTTTGCAGCTGTAACACCTTGACTGCTATGACTGTCCCATCTGGAAGTACTCCCTTATAGACACGTCCATAGCTACCTGAACCAATCAGTCTCTGCTCGTCAAATCCTCCAGTGGCCTCTGAGAGTTCCCTATATGTGATTCTTGGGAAATT
>JAESVK010068407.1:0-30041 GCA_017140935.1 Hamamelis virginiana
CCGCAATTCACACACATCTCTCTAGAGAACCGGTTTGCTAGCCAACAGGTTTACCTCGAAATGGCAGCAGTAAAGGGGCCGTGGCCATAACACAAAGTAAAAATCTGGGTCATGCACATGGCGCAGCGGCACAAAGACATGAAGTAAAAAAAAATTTTTGGAAACTACAGTGGCTTCACAGGTCTAAGCTCGACGATAACATTGACCAAGGGGGGATTTGCCTACGCAAGGCCTATGATGGCTGCACACGAGGTCGGCACTTGACTGTGTCTAGCTACTCAAGGTACAGGTTCAGCTAAGCAAAAATAATAATAAAAAAATAAAGATTCTCTTGCAAAATCAAGGCTGTGCATAAACAAAACCCAATGGACAAATGGCAACACAATGGCATGTAGTGGCTACTGGCTCAAGTGTCCACAGTGGCATTCAGGTTGTAGGTTCATATTAAAGCTGGAGTGGCTGCAGTAGCCAGGTTGCAGGTTCATATTAAAGCTGGAGTGGCTGCAGTAGTGGCTGCAGGCCTGCAGTAGCCAGGCTACAGGTTCATAATAAAGCTGGGTTACATCAAGATCCCACAGTGGCAGCACAAGATTGGTTTTAAATATATATATATATATATATATATATATATATGGCATCCGGATTCAAAACTTAAGCTCGAGGTTACCTTTTTGTTGAAGTCGTGATTGGGCACCAGTAAAAGATAAGCTCGCGATGTAGCCTTCGGCAATAGTGCAAGGTCAAGGGTTGAATGGCCAAGGTTGCTGGACTAAGTTGATTTCACGATGTGGGATCTGCTGCTGTGATAAGGGGCTGTGATCGAACCTCGAGGTCACGTGACTGATGGGGTCGAGTTGAGACAGTGGCACGAGGTCGATGGTGTTTGGCTAGGACCGAGACAAGCTCGAGATCTTGGAAGTCCAAATTTTTGGAGGGCAGAAATTTCATTGGTCAGTTGAAAGTGATTTATGATGGTAGGTCCCCCTTTATTTATACCAAGAGATGGCAAGGGCCGTACACAGATGATCACTTTAAAACCATTGCAATTGCGATATATTGCAGAAGGAAGTGGGCACATACCAATGATCACTTCGAGTCACCATAGGTTCGACACATTAACAGTTGCTTCAGCCACTACAACACTGCAACGTCTACTTAGCATTTATTGCACTCATATCCCATATGCAAGATCCTGCAGCACCACCAATTGCAACAGAGTGCACTCTGCCGACCTCAATGAAAGTACACGGTCAACGTCATGCAGGGGGCATAATGTTGATACACGGAATCTGGGATCCGACCCCATGCCACGTGGACACCACCAGTTGGCCACCACCTTACCATCAACCAAGGTCTCTATGGCCTTACCTCTCAAAGTTGACTCTGGTCAACCCCATAACATGGGATATCATGGTATATAAAAGAGATTAATTATATTAATATGGCAACTTGGCTTTGGTGGTCTTATATTCGACCTTGCCATATGAAACCACCACTACAATCAACATAGGACCTCCTAAGGATGCCCCATAGCTGGGATGCCCATATTCTTGGATGCCTACTCTCCGGGGTGGAAGTTAGAGATGCAAGCCATCCGTGGCACCCTCTAAAGGATAAACTCAAACGATCAAGTTTGCTAGGATTGATGGCAAAATCCTGTAGGCTCAACCTCAAGCTTGGTATTTGGAATGGACTCACACACTTCACGGGGTTAAGAGAGAGAATGAGGATTGGAGAGCAGAACAAGAGGCTCGCCAAAGCGGGGTCATCCCTCTCGGGGTCGACGACCAAAGGAGGGTCGACCTCCGTCTTGGCCTTCTCAAGGAACGGGCAAGGATGACGTTGTCTCCGGACACGTGGTGAATGCAGCACAATCCCCGGATAGCAGCCATTAACCCATCGCATTCAAAAGCGTGCTTATACCTGCACCCGACAATATCATATCAGCACCATATAGGGCTCAGGTCCTGTATAGTACCTTCTTATCCTAATATGAAATAGATATGCACTTTAGGATTGGTTTTAGGGCATATCTCTAACAAGTCATGGCCATGATGCTGATAGCATTTGCTTCTTCCTCAAAATGTGTGCTGCCATGTTCCTTATTTTTGGCTTCAAGATAGCTAACTGTTACCACTTCTCTATAAACTCAGCTTATGGCAAATAATAACTAATGTCATGTGTTTTAATCTTAACCAATTAATCTCTACTTAATTGTATGTTGCCACATATAACTTTATCATTTAATCACATCACTTTTTTCGCCACGTTTAGACTTCTAGTTACAAGAGAACTCTATCCAGGTACATCTCTATACTATCACAACTTCCTCTATGATTTAGCCATGTGTCCCATGTCATTGATAATAGCTACATCATGTTCCTTCTTCTTAGCAACGTGTACACGAACATTTCCTTGAATTTAGCTCATAATTGCTACATCATTTACTGCACTGTCACATGTCTTGTTAGAATTCATGCCTTCCTACCCCCAATAAGACCTTGTTTTCCTTAGTAATACTTTCGTGCCTTCTGGACTCTTCTATGTAAGCTGCCACTTGTATTTTTGCTACAAACACGTGCTTAAATTGATAGTTAGTGGCCTAACTCCATCCTTAAATCAAGGCCCGCTAGTAGCTTCTTCACAACCACTTTTGACACATGTCCCATTCTTATCAACTAGTGTCCCATTCTCTAATAACCACCTAATAACAACAAATTAATGAGCCACATCATCAATTTTCCATACGTAATTAATTAACCATAGTAATTCTACTATAAAAATTATGTGGCTATCACTTATTGGCTCCCAATTAATCAATAACTACCTACATATTTTTCCTAAAAAAAATAGTCACGTAGACAGTTTCCAAGAAATGGCGATTTTTGGTGTGAACACAAGCAAAAGAGGAAATAGTAAAAAGTTAATATCTTTTGAGTTACTTAATCATGTGACACATGATCACAGCTAGTACCATCTCCATAAATCTTTTCTCTTCCTCCATCCCTCCAGTTGTGTAACCGAGCTAGCTGAACTCTACAATGTAATTGAGCTCCAGTGTGGAGCCTACCTGAATAATGCTACGATGCCAAAGTTAGATTTCAGTATAGTAATAAAATAATTAAGATGAGTTTTTTTGGGGACATAGTGTACTTAGTTCTATGAAAGGAGGCCCATTAAACAAATGAGTTTCCTTCCTTGGTGTAGTGTTCTACACACTTTGTGAACGGTTCATTTCAGGGTATGGTCAATGGTGGTCCATACGCTAGCAAAGTATGGGAGACCATCAGAACCTATTTGTCTACAGGATATATCTTTAGTCAACTTATGCCCATAATGGCCTGCTTTGCCTTGGCCAATAAGTAATGTGAGGAATTGGACTAAGTTTGTGTCCTTGGTCTATCAACTTGTCTTCCTTGGTGAGAAGAGTGAGTGGGTTAGACGAGGGCCAACTTGATGGACAAATGAAACAAAGGAGTTGAAGCTTTGTTTGAGTCTCCTATAGCTTTGCAAAATTCTAGACCTTTGGGAGGTCAAGGGTACATGGCTCCCATAATGTACTATATTGTTGATATTTTATATGTATTTTTTTTGTTCATTTGAAAAATTTGGTATATTCGTGTTTTTTCTTAAATATTCTAGATCATTTACAGGCCCGGGCTTGTGGGGAGGCCCAAGAGGCCGTCACCTTGGGCAGTCCATAGGTGGCTTATTTTTAGTGGCATCCATTCCAGCCCAAATACAACCACATTAAGTTATCAGCTCATCAGCCCAATAGCCCATGCCCATGTCTCCCAGGTTCAAGCCCAGAAAAAAAAATCAGCCCAAGTTGCTTCAGCCCAAAAAAAAAATTTAATCAAGCCCAAAATGGGCATCCAGCCAACGCCCAAGTCCCATTCAGCCATTCTCCCAAAAAAAAAAAAAAAGGTTAATCAAGCCCAAAAGGGGCATCCAGCCAACGCCCAAGTCCCATTCGGCCATTCTCCCCCAAATTGAGACTTTTGGGACCCAACTTTAGTAGGTTTAATTTTGTAGAAATATTAACCTAAATTCAATTTGGACATGAGAACTTGATTAAGTATACCCCTAAAATTTTTACAAGCCAATTGAAATGCACATTTCAAATGCTTTTAACCTAAGAGCCTTGCACAAAAATTTTGTGGAATAGTTTCCTCATGGCTTTTTTTGTTCTTCTTCAATAGATGTCATTTCCTCGAATAAAACTTCTATTTCAATTTATTCATTTATACCTTGGTTCCTGATCCTTTAACAACCAATCGGGGGGGGGGGGGGTTTTTTTTTCCAAAAAAAAATATCATCAGAACTTAAAGCAAATTTCACTAAACCGTCAGCAGCACCATTACATTCTCTAGCTCGGAATAGCCTCCAGCTCGATAGATTGAGCAAAGGCTTTAAGGTGCAGCCAATCCCCACTAAATATTTCTATTTCTTGACACACGTACAACAGAGAGACCCAACACGTTGTCGTACTACGCTTTTGCGTCTCCCTCCATCACTATTTGCTGAAAACCCAGATCAATGCCAATGCCAAACCTCATTCCTTTTCTTTAAATCCACATTATTCGGAGCTTTCCAAATACGCCATAAAATTAAGAAATACTGCATCCCTACCGCATTTATTCCCATTCTCTCGACCCTTCCATCGTTTTATGAGTTGATGCCATACTGTTTAATCTGAAACATTACATCACCAAATAACTCATCCACATCTAGCTAAAGAGAGCTTCCTAGCCAAACCAACCTCGAGAGTGGACACCAAACTAAGCGATGGAGGATAGTTTCACTCCATATTTCGAAGTCCTCGTCGTTTCAATGATTCCCCAACTGGAAGAGAATCATGGGCACATTTCCACATAAAATGCTTTAACTTACCTGGGATGTTAAGCTTCCACATTGACGACCAAAATTTCTTTGACTCACCTTCACAACTTGATTCACTTTGATCAAAAGTTAGCTTTGCTCTATCGGTTACTGGAATATCACTGGTTAAATGAACATGGATAACCAATACTCTGATATCAAAAAAGAATTTAAGATCAATTAAATCTCATTCATTTGTTTATTATTGTGATGAGAGATATTCTATTTATATAATTATCTTAGAGAAGTTACAACAGATAATATTGAGAGATAAGATAAGGATTAACAACTAAATTCAAAATTTAAAATTATATATGAAAATAGATCAGTGTGAATATGTTTTATCTTTATCACACTAGATTGAGAAGCTTTGACTTGATCCCAAAGTATAAGAGATCCGCAGGTTGGTAGATGAGTCACAAATCTGAGCGATCTGCATCTTTAATATGAGAAATCAGCTTTGGTGCCAGAGATTAGTTGATCAGCAACCAGTTGATCGGCAGCAGTGCCTTCTCTCTCCCTCTTATGCCGGCGACCAATGCCTAAAGAAGAAGAAAGACACGGCTGGCTCTCTCTCTCTCTCTCTCTCCCGGCAATTTGCATTAGTGAGGCTTCTTCGAGCTGCTTCGTGAAAATTTATGGCCATCTAAAACTTATAACGTATGCAGGGGAATTTTGGTCATGTTGAGATAAAAGGACTTGTCACAAAATAAAAGCCTAAATGGAACTTTTTGAAGGAAAAGTTTATAAATGGGGACTTGAGGCCAATTTTCCCTTTATTTATTTATTCATTTTATGAGAGAATGAGTATGGATTAAATAAGGTGGAGTTATAAGATAATTACCAAGGAGCTGTTTGGTTGAACTTTTTAAAAATATATTTTTTTTTTCCATTTAGCAATATTTGATTTCTTAACAAAAAAAATCAAATATTTCCCTCTAAATTTTTTTCTTTTTTGTTAAGAAATCATACATTAAAAATTTGAAAAAAAAAAATCAAAAAATAAAAAAGTGTAAGAAATCAAATATGGCTAATTTAACCCCCCCCCAAAAAAAAGAAAAAAAAAAGTAAAAAAAAGTAAAAAAGTACTTTTAAAAATCATAGTGATCCAAAGGTCGGTTTCTCGGAAATGTCATGAGAAAAACTGTGACAGTTTTCACCAGTAATAGTTTTTCATAGCTATATTTTAAAATTCTTACATTAGATTACCGTGATTTTTGGCATACAAGACATCCATAATAAGTACAATATCTAAGACATCCATAAGTACAACATCTAATCGAACGGACAATTTTTGTATGCACCCCACAATTATATATGGCTTCATGCTTACATAACTTATGTAAGCATATGTTGACTAGATCGGGACTTTATATATATATATATATGGACAGGTTCCTTTTACCATTCTTTTTACCATTATTTCTACCATCCATTTTCAAATCACCAATGTCAGTTGACTATTTTGAGAAATCGATCGTTACATTAGATACCCTTCTTATACAAGTCATACATGTCAAAAATCACATTGATCCAATAGTCATATTTTAAAAAATCTAACTGTAAAAAAGTGCAATGTTTTTAGTTATAATGATTTTTCACAGTGACATAATTCAGAAACCAATCGTTGAATCACTGTGATTTTTGGCATACATGATATACATTAGAAAAATATCTAATCCAACGGTCGGTTTCTCAAAATATTAAACAGACACTGGTGTTTTGAAAACAGATGGTAGGAATAATGGTAAAAAAAAAAAATGGTAAGGGGAATGTGACCTATATATATATATATATATATATATATATATATATATATATATATATGGCTGATCGATTGCGGTCTGGACCGCTTTTTAATTTGCAGTCCATAACCTCTCTCATCCTCTTTAACTGCAAAAGGTCAAACTCTCACCTGCCCACTCACTTCTGCCTCCCTCACTCTCT
The DNA here is from genome assembly GCA_017140935.1 of Hamamelis virginiana. Lineage (NCBI taxonomy): Eukaryota > Viridiplantae > Streptophyta > Magnoliopsida > Saxifragales > Hamamelidaceae > Hamamelis > Hamamelis virginiana. The sequence goes on from JAESVK010068407.1 coordinate 6,829, forward strand.
CTCTACCATCCTCTCTCTTTGTGTCGGCGATACAAAATCTCTCCGGCCAGCTGCTCCTCTCCCGCTGCTCCTCCTTATCTTATTTTAAACACCAAATAAAATTTGCCCGGTTGAAGATGAAACAAAATGACAGTGGCAGTGGCAGCGCTGTTCATGACGGCGGATCTCCGGCCAGGAACAGTACCCAGTTGAGCTTGATCATCATCCATTTTTAAAGCCTTTTTACCCTTTTTTTTTTTTTTTTTTTTTGGCCCTTTTCCTCTACTTTCTTGAGTTCCAAACAGAGGCTTAGAGTTTCTGGTTTGCCATAGAATGAATTGTCTTAATTAGGACTGTTGTTAGTATAGTTCACATGCAGATGTTTCTCATCTCACTTTTTCTGTCTGAGTTAATCTTGTTTGGGGATTATAGTGTAATAAATATGAATCATTCGATGCATGCTTTAATGGAAATTTTAGAATGCGTGTTCTATAACAGAGTTAATGCATAATCACATTCTTGATGCAGCCAAAGATCAAACTATTGTAATTTATTCTTGCGAGACTAGTTTTTGGGCATTGATTCAATTCTATGGTCTTGAGTTTGATCCTCCAACCACTGTTGCCAGTATCATCGATGAAGTCCAAGAGCCTCACTGAATGGATCAGCCCCAACCCGACTGATCCTAATTCCATAATTTGCAGAAAAAAATTGAATTGATTACATAAAGAGTGAAAAGATTGCAGGGGCAGCGTAGATATGAAGACATTTCTCTCTCCCTGAAACATTTTCCTTCTTTCAAAGATGACAATTGGGGGAATTTAGTACCATCTAAATTAAATCCACATCCCTTGTAATCCTTCCAATATGAATGAATAATAATTTCAAGAATTTTGTGGGCATTGTGATTTTGTCCATTTGAGCACGTTTTTAAGAAGAATCGTAATCTTACATTCAATAGATATTTCAAAAAAAATATGTGATTTACAGTTACAAAGCCAACTTTCCAAGGTGAAGTTTTAATATTTGCTGCAATTAGAAGCTGCTTCTCTACAACCATGATGCTGCTATACATGCCAGAAAAATCATTGTGGAACACGAGATGAAACAGAGTTACCCCTTAACTTGGGCTCAATCATTTTCTCTATTTTCACTTTGGATTTAAGCTTTGAATATATTTGGTCACTGACCCTGGAAGATATGCTTGATATTCTTCACTTACAAGAAACTGATCAGGTTGGTTCAAGCTCCAACCACCACCATTTGCCACTTTATCGGAGGTTTTCATTTATTTGAATGTGGCATGCTTGTCATTGTTAGCATGTGCACTTTGCCAGGATGGACTGAGGTTCATATGATGCATCGGACCGGATCATGGTGGTGCTTCTGATCAGCAACCGTCATGCCGGCGAGAGTTTCAGCAGCGGGCCGGATAGAGAAAGAGAGAGGATGGTAGAGAGAGAGTGAGGGAGACAGAAGTGAGGGGGGCAGGTGAAAATCTATCATTTTGCAGTGAAGGTGGTTTTGGAATATGTGAAAGTCTGACCAATTTATCACCCTTAGATCTGACTTCATTGGACGATGAGATCTATTGGACTGCAAATACCATTGCAGTCCAGACTGGAATGGAACATTTCTGCATATATATATATATATATATCCCATTTATCTAGTTTCTGTTTAACAAAAAAAAAAAGCGTGTGGTTGCATTGACGCTCTCCAATTCAGAACACGGTCGCAAGAGGTCTCTCTCCTCTCTCATCGATCTCCTTTGCTCTTTGCAACTGTCTAAAGCTCTCTTACAAGAGGGCAATGGAGGAGTGGATGACTGTGGGATCACTGCTTTGCCTTCCCATTGGAGGAAGAGCTGTACTTTAAAAGGTAAGATAAATGTGAGTGCCCTTTATGGAGGCCTAAAATTTTTCTATGCCTATATAAAGAAGATGGGTTTGGTTTGGAATCATTAATTTGTGCTTTTTTAGGCCCTCTAATTCATTCTAAAGAATCTAATTGAGAGAGAGGGATCGATAGCTGAGGTACAAAGTCCAGGAAGGCAAAGTTATGTGACTATTCTTAAAGAGTTTGGGTTCATGGATGTTGTTAGGTATTTCTTTTGTATATATTGGCTAATTAAGTTGTCAAAAGCCTATGTATGTGATTGGTCTCAAGCCAGTAATCCCTAAAAGGTTAAGCTACTGCATCAAGCCTGAGAGAAGCGCATCAAATCTCTAAATTCATCTTGCTCAAGCTCGAATTGCATTCTTGTGTTGGTTTATGTCCTAGGAAGGTAAGTTTGACTTAGAACCTAGGTTATTCTATTGACCATAGGTGATTTAAATTGTCCCAAACACTTAGCAATGATCCTTTATTGCTTGTAGGTCATTTTTCTAAATTTGATGCTAAATCCGATGAAGGTGTATTTATTGGTTACTCTATGAATAGTAAAGCTTATAGAGTTTACAATAAACGCACTCAAACGGTTCAAGAATCTATTAATGTTGTTTTTGATGAAGCTAACCCCTTTACTTCTAAGCAACTTGTGCATGAAGATGATGATACCTCCATTGGATGAAGGAATCAATGATCCAATTCCAAATGACTCATCAAATGAAGCTCCAAACGATGCACCAAAGGAGCCCTTGCCCAAGGAAGATGAAGCTCAACAAGAAGAAACCCATGAACTTCCTAAAGCTTGGAAATTTGTCAAGAATCATCCCATTGAGCAAATTATAGGTAATCCTTCTCAAAGAGTAAGCACTCGTTCTAATCTTAGAAATGGTTGTGGCAATCTTGCATTTGTTTCTCAAATTGAACCTAAGCATTTTAGTGAAGCCGAAAATTATGAAAATTGGATTATGGCCATGCAAGAAGAACTAAACCAATTTGAAAGAAATCAAGTTTGGGAACTAGTACCTAAACCTAATGACCATTCCATCATTGGTATTAAATGGGTTTTTAGAAACAAAAAGGATGAAGATGGAAATGTGATTAGGAATAAGACAAGACTAGTTGCACAAGGCTATAATCAACAAGAAGGTATTGATTATGATGAAACATATGCACTGGTTGCTAGACTAGAAGCTATTCGAATGCTCCTTGCTTTTTCTAGCTTTAAAGATTTCAAATTATATCAAATGAATGTAAAAAGTGCATTTCTAAATGGTTATATTTCAGAGGAAGTTTATGTTAAACAACCTCCCGGTTTTGAAAATAGCACTCATCCAAATCATGTATATAAACTTTCAAAAGCTCTTTATGCTTTAAAGCAAGCACCTAGAGCATAGTATGAAAGGTTAAGTAACTTTTTACTCTCAAATGGTTTTATAAGAGGCAAAATTGATACTATACTTTTCATAAAGCTTAAAGACAAATGATATGCTGATTGTTCAAATTTATGTTTATGATATTATTTTTGGTGCTACTAATGATCTTCCTTGTCAAGAGTTTGCTAAATTCATGCAAGAGGAATTTGAAATGAGCATGATGGGGGAATTAATTCATTGGCCTCCAAATCAAGCAAACCAAAGAAGACATCTTAATCAATCAAGCCAAGTAAGTGAAGGACATGCTAAAAAAATTTGGCATGGAAAGTGACAAATCTAGCCCACACCAATGAGCCTTTCGACTAAGCTTGATATTGATGAGAATGGTAAGAAGGTTGACCAAAAATTGTATAGAGGCATGATTGGTAGTCTTCTTTACTTAACCGTTAGTAGATCGGATACTATGTTTAGCGTATGCTTATGTGCTAGATTTCAAGCTAATCCCATAGAGTCTCATTTGCATGCCGTTAAGCGTATATTTAAATATCTTGTTGGAACTCGTGATCTAGGTTTGTTATATCCCAAGCATGCTTCTTTTGACATTGTTAGTTATTCGGATGCAGATTTTGCCGGTTGTAAAATCGATAGAAAGAGTACTAGTAACACTTATCATTTTCTTAGCCACTCTCTTGTTTCTTGGTTTAGTTTAGTAAGAAACAAAACTCGGTTGCTCTTTCCACCACCGAAGCGGAATATGTTACCGCGGGAAGTTGTTGTACTCAAGTTCTATACATGAAACAACAACTTGAAAACTATAGGATCACTTTTGATCGCATTCCTATTCGTTGTGATGATACTAGTGCTATCAGTATTTCCAAAAATCCTTTTTTGCACTCACGCACAAAACGCATTGAAATTAGGCACCATTTCATTCGTGACCATGTGCAAATGGGAGATGTTGAACTAGAATTTGTAAGCACGGACCAACAATTGGCAGATATCTTCACGAAACCTCTTCAAGAGGATCATTTTTGCACAATTCGGCGTGATCTTGGTATGGTTAGACCAATGGAATTGTAATTGTGCTTCTTGTTTTTATATCATTTATGTGTTTTCTCTTTGTTTTTTGTTGATGACAAAGTGGGAGAAAGACTTTGATTGGTTACATTGAATATCTTTGTTTAACTATTGCTCGTTGTGCAAAATTGAGGGGGAGCTTATGCTCTCGTATTTTTATCATTATTGTTTCAAAGTAATGGTTTGTCATCATAAAAAAGGGGGAGATTGTTAGCCTTAAGGTCAATTGAATTGACCACATTTTGATGATCAACAAACATTACTTTAGCTACTAACAAACGGTTAAGTGTTTTTGTCTCCATAGAATCAAAGTGTGAACCAGCCAACCTAGATCGGGAGGCCTCTCGTTCCCTCTTGGGGGGGTTTTTTCTTGAGTAGATTGTGGACGATGTTTATCCGTCTCGATTTATCATTCTCTATTATCCACGTTTATCCTTCTCTATTATCCACTCAAGATAGGGTTTTTGAAAAAGGATAAGAGTTTGAAAAAACTAGGAGTCGCCACCTTATTTTTAGGGAACAAGGAAACCAAAAAAAAAAAAAAGTTTTATTTTCAATAAAACATTGACCCCATATTTTGGAAAAGCACGGTCTTTCGAATCGAAGTTGGATTCGGGGGCTAGGCTACGAAGTGGGAAGGTTCCAAGGAATTCCTTGTAGGCACCCACCTCGCCTTAATTAAAGGTCTCCTAATTACTATTGGGCTTTATCAAAATCTTTTCAAAACAATCCTAGTTATCTAATCAACCACAAAATATGAATAATAAATATATAATAATAATAATATATAGTACAAAAGTATACACAATCCTAAGGATCTTAGGAGACTAGAAGTCAACCTAAGATTGGACTTGCGCCCTATTGACTGCCTACGTACCTTATCAATTGCTTGAAAAAGATCAAAGTCCACGTAGTTCGATTACATAGGACTCTCCTCTTGTAATAAACCACATAATCGTAGAAATTCTATCTTATCTTGGACTCTAGCTTCGAGAGTTTGAGTTGGATCAAAACACTTGTTATGAGAGATGGAATTTCATTCCATTTTTGAATTCTTTCAAAATCATTTTTCGAATTATTCTTGAAGTAGAATCCTAGGTAAAATAGAACTCTATTCTTATTGTAATTCTTACAACAAAGAAGAGTCCTAAGTGGGGTCAAGTGACCCCCCTAATCCTAGGGTTTCTAACTAATCCTAGGTTAGTCTAAACACCTAAAATACTAAAATATGCATGCTGGAAAATACTGGAAAATAGGTAAAAATGCATAAAAGATTGTAAACAATGCATGAAAATGGCCTAAATGCAATCTAAGTTATCTATGGGAACCTAGGCATGTTTCTAAGTTGATTTAAGCCTAAAAAATGAGTTTTAATGCACTTTTAGGTCACTTTAAACCCATGGACAAATTTAAAAGTGATCAAAAAGTGTATTTAAAACCCTAAAAACAATGAATAAAAATATATAGTAAAAGAATGCACTAAATGCAACCTAATATGCATATTAAAACTATCATCACACATAGTATTTAACCACAAGGGAAGGGACTCACCTTTGCATGCTCCCTCGAACATATTTTTATATATTAATCAAACATCTCAAATGATAAAAATAAACTATGATGAGAATAATACTAATACTAAACTTACATAGATTAACAACCTAGTATGAACAACACAAATCCATCCTAAAAATACTAGCATATTATTTATAAACTAACCTAACTTGATTACTAACTTAAAAGACTTAAACATGCATGAACTTAATCCTAAATATCCAATCCTAATATGATATGACTAAAGAAGAATAGAAGAAGAGAAATATGCATATATATTAAAAATAAACTAGCCTATCATGCATACTAAAAGAAAATATGGAACCTAAACTATGCATACTTACAATGAACTAAACCCTATACATACTAACAATGAACTAAACCCTATATAAAGTAAGGAAATAAAACCTAACCTAGCATGATCATAAAAGAAGAAGAAGAACAAGAAGAAGAAAAGAAAACTGCAAAAAAACTTTAAACTACTATCCTCTTTCTCTTCCTCCTTGCTTCAAGCCTTCTCCTCAAGCTCCAAGCCTTCTCCTCAAGCTCCAAGGACTCCAAGGACCTCAAGGACTCTAAAACTTAAGCTAGAGTGCTATGGGGGAAGCTTGTGCAATTGCTCAAGCCTCTACTCTCCAAGCTAGCTCTCTAAAGCTTTTTTCTGTCTGTTGAAACTGATTCTAGGGCCTTCTATTTATAGGGAGGCCTGAGTTTGATCAATGGCTGAGTTTAAATCTCCTAGGAATGATCCAAGGGATCAAAACCAGTCTTCCAAGGTGTTCATACTCATCCAAAAGTCCCCATGGCCGAATTAGACACATGGCAGGGCTTGGAAGAGTCCCGAGCATAAAAATTACTCAAAACTAGCAGTTATTGGCTAAGAGGATCGACAACCATCCACTCTAGGACGGTTGGCCGTCCCTAGGTTGACGGCCATCGATCCTCCATGCTATTTTTGGCCTATGTGGGCCTAACTCAGCCCTTTTCGTCCCGGTTTCGTCTTTTTTCGGCTTTTCGGGCCCGTTTTAAGTCCAAATTTGACGATTCAAGTGCCGAAATGATCATGATTCGATTTTTCATGTTTTAAGAAGTGTTTGAAGTTAAAATTCATTGACCGAGGTCAAAGGTTTAGGGAAAAGTCGACCGATTAGCTGTTTAGGGCTTGCCGGGCCTAAATTAGGGTTTTGAAATTTGCTAACCGATTGCCTTCGAAATCATTTCTTCTTCTCGAAACAAGTTTTAAAATATTTTAGGAAAGTGTTTTGAAGCCTTTGAAGGCTTTGGTTTGATAAAAATATCGAATCCCAGTCACTTCCGGTCGAAACCCTAATCTGGGCTTGAAAGGGCCTTTCGAGCTTCAAGAGCCAATCATGAGTAAGAAGGCTCCATAGATCCTGTCGTTGATCAACTTAGCTAGCAAACACACTTTACATATCTATGCAAAATCCTCGAGACCATTCGAGACAAGATTGACAGTCATTCAGAGCTTTTGTGATTCAAAGGACCAAACTACCCTTTAGTCACAAAAGACCTTATTTTCTGTTAAGCCTTGCTCGGAATGCCATGGAATTTTGCAGGGACGTTCCTAGACCCTCTAAAAACCTAATGCAAAAAGAACCGACTCAGTCTGACCTAAAAACCTACATGTGATAATGACCTCTACCTAATTACCCACAAAGGGTAAAACTGGGAACTTAGGGTTTTAACACCCTATTTCACTTCTAATCACAGACAACCATTAATGATCATACTCATGGTAAAAAATGGATGTCTACAGAAGCCCCTTATTGATGTTCATGGCTTCGCTAGTGAATATCAATGAAAAATGACATCCCATTTTTACCACGACAAAAGAGGGATAATCGAACCAATTATCAAAATTATTTTGAAAGCTTCGCTTCAAATTCTCTCTTCCTGGAAGTCTCACTTCTAGTTATCTCAAGGATTTTCAATCCTTTTGGAAATTGTATTTCCAATTATCATAAAAAATTTGGGAGTCTTCGACTCATTACTAGAAATTTCATTTCTAGTCAACTTAAGGATTTTCAATCCTTTTGGAAATTGCATTTCCAATATCATAAAAATTTGGGAGTCTTCGACCCATTACTAGAAATTTCATTTCTAGTCAACTTAAGGATTTTCAATCCTTTTGGAAATTGCATTTCCAATATCATAAAAATTTGGGAGTCTTCGACTCATTACTAGAGATTTCATTTCTAGTCAACTTAAGGATTTTCAATCCTTTTGGAAATTGCATATCCAATATCATAAAAATTTGGGAGTCTTCGGCCCATTACTAGAAATTTCATTTCTAGTCAACTTAAGGATTTTCAATCCTTTTGGAAATTGCATTTCCAATTGTCATATCATATCTTAACATCACCCATATATCATTCTTATACACATTTCATGTATATTTCATCAATTTCACAAAGACTTATGGATTTGGGCCTCCAAAAATGGGCTTTTCTCATTAGCCACCCTTCATGGGCTCGCTCACCTTCACAATCCCCTTCATGGGTCTCACAATCTTACTATATCAAATGTATTCATAATCATTTCATGATTACAAACTTGTTTACACATTCTTTTCATTCATTCAATTCTAAATCTCATGGTTTTCAACCAAAAATTTATCATTTCATGTAAACTTTCCTATTCACAATTGCTCAATTCATACTTTGGTATGCACCAAATCCTCTTTATTTCTTATCAATTCATCAAATATCATTCAATCTCAATCAAATGCATTTTCCTAAATCAAATTTTGAAAGAAAATAAGTCAAAATTGGTCAAAATAGGCCAAAATAGTCAAAATTGGGCCTAATGGGCTTCAAAAACCCAAAATTTGGCATCAAGAATGGATGACCATCCACTCAAGGATGGCCAACCGTCCAAGGTGGATGGCCAGCCGTCCCTTGGTGGACGGCCACCCGAGCCATCACTCTTCTACTTAGGTGTTTTGACACCCCTTCATCCATTCATGCTCTCTTTGCCCAATTTGAGACTTTCTCTCTCTAGGATTTTCCAATTTCTCTCAAAATCTATCACATTTGATTTCATTCCATCAAAATCAAACTCCAAACACCTCTAGTGTTGATACTCATCTTGATTTGTGAATCAAAAACCTAGGATTTCATCCACTTGATTTCAAATTTGGGATTCAAAACCCAAATACACATATACCCATTTTCTCAAGTTCATCTTCTACCTATACTCATGGCAAATAGGTATGAATCAAAGTATCCATATATGAAGATGAAGAGCTACAAAGCACCTTCTTATGATCTCAACAACTCAAGCTTGTTATTGGAGCCTAAAGATCATCTCTCCCACATCCATACTCTTCAAGAGGTAAGCTTACTTTCCATGCTCTTTCATTGAATCATTGATGTCTAGATGCTTTGATATTGATCTTTGGATATTGTTTGATGACTTGTGTTCATGAAATTTGTATTTGGCAAAGCTTGTGAGCCCCATTTTATTAGCTTCACAAGCTTGAAATGTTGCCCACCAAGTGTTTGATAAAATTCCCAAGAGACTAGAATTTGATTTTTTTGATTTAATTTTCTCATGCCATGATTCACATATGTTTCAATTATCATTTGGATACCTCTAAAAGCTTCATGACAAGTTTTCACAATCTTTTTAAAAAATGTGCATACTAGATGTTTGATAAAATGCCTAAAGGGGGCAATTTTCAATTTTTCAAATCAATTCATCATATCATGCTTTTTCAAATGTTTTCAAAATAATCATATCATGATAAGTTTTCAAAACACTTTAAGTAATGCACATATCAAAAATTTTCATGAACTAAGACTTAGCTTATTTTTCAAAATATTATTGCATAAAGTGTCATTTTCATGACTTTTAAATAATTTTATTTCAAAACTTATGCTAAGTATTTATTTCATGATTTTCAAAATCCCATTCTCTTAGTATTTTTATTTCCAATTCAATTTTCATGAAAAGAAGTCATATGGTATTTTAAATGAATTATGCTAATTCTTGATGTAAAATTGAAAATACCAAAATTAACTACATTAATCATGGTATATATTTTTTTGAATAACTCACAATTGACAAACCATTTGAGAAATAAAATTTGAACATTTTTTGAAAATGTGTCATTTTGTGAGTTAATTTTGTATTCTTGATTCAAAGAATTAGCATAACTTATCTTTATACCTCTAATCCATTAATCTTTATCTTTACAACCAGAGTTCGACATCAGGACTCGGTCATCTTTACAAGGTATTATTGGATGGTGGGCTAAGATGGATACTCTCCAACCGTATGTCAAAGCCACTATCAGAAGACTTGGTTTTGGAGACTTCATTAACTCACTGTGGGTTGACACTGTGGATAGACAGGCCCTTATGGCCTTATCTGAGCTTTGGTGGGACACCACCAACACATTCCACTTTGAGTTTGGGGAGATGACTATGACTCCCCTTGATTTTACCATGATCACGGGGCTTTCCATTGGGGGTCGCCTTTTGGATTTTTACGATAGTGCAAGCAAGAACTCATCTTACTTGGATACCTTTCTTGGGGCAGGCGATATTGAGATCGTGAAGAAATCAGTTCGTCGAAATACCCTCTTTAACACTTTTAGCAACATACATGAAGGAGGAGATACTGACCACATCGTGCGGGCTTTCCTTTTGTACTTGTTTTCCTGCACTCTTTTTGCAGGCACTGCTGATTTGGCCTCTTTAGGCCTTCTTGCCAATTTGGAGGATATTGATACCATTCCTCAGTATAACTGGGGTGGCGTTGCCTTGGCCACCATGTACAGGGCTGTCGGTCTCGAGGGGTATGCACTAACTTTGGAGGCATGGGATTTGTTTGGGAGGTATACTCACTTATTTTTAGAAAATATCATAAACTTCCCTTTACTCATTTTCTAACAATGCACATGTTCTGCAGGTATGGGCTCATGAGTATCTTGACCTAAATAGCCCAATCTTGATAGCTAATGACTTTTTCTGGCCAACCCTCGCTAGATATGCCCCAGATGGGCGGGTGAATGCCATTGCCCATAGGCATGATTATGCTTACAGTCGTGCCTTTCTTGCAGGGTTGCGCTCTAATAAGGTAACAATCTTCATTTCTGCTTTCCTTTCTCAATGCTCAAACTTTCTCTAATATACATTGTCCTCAGGTTAGGTGGAACCCTTGGCGTCATTGGAGGGGTACCATGCATACTCGACTTAATTCTGTGATTGAGATGTCACATAAGAGAATCTTGTTCGAGGGGCCTTCTGGCAGGTATTGGTACCTTGGGGAAAGAGTACATGCCCAGCTTTGCGGGTCTTATTCAGTTGCTCGTGTGCCTTATGCACCTCCTTCCTCTATGAGACATGCTGATAAATTGACAGACCATGCCTTAGCAGACGCTATGGCTGGTGTATTTGAGGATGCTTTCCATCGTCCGCATGAGGAATATCGTACATTCTGTCAGCGCTATCTGATGCGTCCATTTATATCAGGATTTCCACCTGCTGAGGTATCAAACTTTCTCTTGATAGCCTTGCCTCTTTTTTATACATTATTCTTCATATCTCTTTATTTGGCAGGGTCGTCGAACCCGAGGACATGCCTCTCATCCTACAGCTACTGCGGCTCCTAATGAGGGCGAGTCTTCATCATCTACTCCTTCTTTGCCACCTGTCCCTTGGCAGGTGTAAGTCATTGAGGATGGTAGCTTTGTTCAAAGACCGATCACTCGAGTGCCTTATAATGAATATCCACACATTGATCCTTCTTACACTTTGGTAATCATCATACTTTCACCCTTTTGCTATATGCGGCTTTTCTCTCTCCTAACATTTTGAATCTTTCGACCTTTCAGGTGCCTGTATCATACACTGAGGAGTGGCTGGCATATAGTGCATCATTGACTAGGGAACTTCAAAGCATGAATCTTGATGCGCATAATGCGAACATAACTGCACAGGTAATTCTCTCTCTACTCTTTTAATCACTAGTGATCTCATTCTTCACCAATCTCACCTAATCTTTGGGTTTGCAGGCTTCAAGCCATCCTTCATAGGAGCACCATGGATCAAGAGGGGATCACTAGGCATCGGGTTCACGGGGAACGAGTTAATCATCCTGGCGGAGATGATTTTGTATTATTAGGCCTATAGGAGGCCCGCTTAGGGTTTTCTATGTAAATATTTTCTATGTATGCACTAAAAACCCTAATTGGCATGTAATTATATCCTAATGAGAATACAAATATGTTTCAATTGCTTTTTTGGTTCAATTTTAACCGGAAAATAGGTCAAAAACTAACGAAAAGAGCGAAAAGTCAAACCGGGCGTCAAAAAGTTTCGAAAAAGTCAAAATTAAGCAAAATTTGGGATCAGGGATGGATGACCGTCTCTCCATGGATGGTTGGCCGTCCCTAGGGGACGGTTGCCCGTCCTTTGGGGGATGGTCATCGACCCTGGTTCCCATTTTTTGAATATTTTGACGTTTTTTTTAACTTTTTGAGAGTTCTACTTCGCCTCTAACTCGATTTCTTTGCCAAAAAGCTATAAAAACACACCTCTATGCTCACTTTCATCACACTAAACACAATGGAAGCTCTTAAGTTGATCGTCAACCTATTCGTAGCAAGAATGAGGGCAGAAGACAAGAAGGTGTTTGCACGATTCGGCCTGACTTCGTGGTTCTTTCTCCGTCATGTGAAGCTTGAAGACAAGCTTCTCAACTCTGTGATCCACTTCTGGGACTCTGATCTTCATGTATTTCGCTTCAACTGTGAAGAGGTATGTCCTTTATTTGAAGAGTTTTGTGCCTTGATGAATATTTCTGTTAATGGTCCCTTTATCTTTCCTACCATCCGTCGAGGTTACTTCCAAACCTTTTCTTCTCTCTTTGACCTCTCGCTTATGGAAGCTTCTTCATATATCCATGAAAACTCCATTGATCTTCCCAAACTAGCTTCATATTTCTTGAGGGAAGGGGGAGAACCACTAGCTCTTCATAGGCCTACCCAGTACGCACTCGCCTTATGTATATTGGTTGTTTCCTTGTTTCGAACGGAACCATTTTCATACCTATTGAAACATGTGAACTCATTCTGCCATTGTCGAAGTCTCATAACATCATCCCTCTAGTGCTAGCTGAAACTATAAACGGTCTTGACCACTTCCACTTCAATTCTACTTCTTTCATTAGGGGTAGCCCCATTCTTCTTCAGATGTGGTTGGTTGAGAGACTCAAGCTGAACTCACTCCTCTTGATGGGCCCAAACACTTGTCCCATACCTATTGTTTGCGTAAGCTTTTGTTTCTTGAGCGTCACTCAATTCAGGACATGATCATCTTCTTCTCTTCTCTGACTTGGAGAGATATTCAGTGGCATGTGGCTATATGGGACTGTGGTGAAGAGTATGTACTACACACTTCAGGATATTGTCAGGTGAAGCTTATGGGCCTAAAGCATACATCATTTTACTGGGTTTCTCGTGTGCTTCGCCAGATGGGCCGTGCTCAAACAAATCTCCCTATCAAGGGCATGTTCATGGGGTAGAGGCAGCTACTCCTTCTTTGGTATCTTGGGCTGTGAAGAAATGGGCTTTAGGCTTATGTTTGAGTCAGGTAGTGGATCGCCATGGGCCTTTTAGGCTTGATGGGGAGTACCAGGCTTGGCTTAAACAAGATTTGGGTTCAAAGGTGCATGCTATGAAGGATAAGGTTCAAAGCCTTGTTTATGGTTCTCGAGTTACAGCTCAGTCGACAGGTTCATTACTTCCACCAGATGCGTCACGAGTTAGGACAACTAAGAGAAACAGGGGAGACGAGAATGAAGCCCAAGCCCGTAGAGCGAGAAGGACTTAGAGTAGATTAGGGATTATTTTTTTTTATTTTTTTGAGCAATGTAGGATTTGAAGAAAGTAGGAAATATGGACACATATGACATGTAATAAATCTTTCAAAAGGTTTCCACCTTTTATGGATGAATAAATATCAATTTTATTAAAATCTCAACAAATGTCCCTTAATAATTACAAATGAACCAAACTCTTGGTGTTTTTACAAGAAATAGACCGCACCCAAGGTAACTTTATGGGCTGCCTACGTATCCCCGTCCTTGATGCAATGCTTTGTCATTTTTCTCTAACTCTTTGTGATATTTAGGGAATCAGGTCTTCGTAGTTCATGAATCAAATTGAAGAAGCCCATTTTTTTTATTATTTTTTATTATTTGCTCTAACTTTTTCCTAGGCAGCCCTTTCGGGTTTTCTACCTAGCGGGCTCTTTTTTTTATTTTTTTATTTTTTTATTTTTATATGTGGTACTTCTTCAATTGATCCAAATTGGTAGGTTGAGAGAATTCATTCCCGTCAATGTCTGCAATCTTCACTGCTCCGCCTGACAGTATTGCTCTGATGATGTAAGGGTCTACCCATGTGGGCTTGAACTTTCCTTGCGGGTCGTGGATCGGTGCTCAGATATCTTTTAGTACCAAATCCCCTTTCTTCAAGCCTCTGTGCTTCACTTTTTTGCCAAACGCCTTGGTTATTCTTCTTTAATACCCCTGAATGTGGTACAGTGCCCTCAATCGCCTTTCATCCAGTGGAGCTAACTCTTCATACCGGTTTCTTACCCATTCTACTTTCGCCAGTTGACTCTCCATGGCAATTCTTAATGACAGGACTTCTAACTCTATAGGCAATACCGCTTCCATTCCATATACGAGTGAAAAAGGTGTAGCCCCGGTCGATGATCTAATGGAAGTACGATATCCCCACAGTGCTAGTGGTAATTTCTCATGCCAGTCTTTGTAAGTCTCAGTGGTTTTTTTCAAGATCGACTTGAGATTCTTATTTGCTGCCTCAACAGCCCCATTTGTTTGTGGTCTATAAGGAGATGAGCGATGATGCTTGATACTATACTTTTGTATGAGCGCTTCGGTTTTTTTTAAGAAATGCTGTCCATTATCAGAGATGAACTCGTGGGGCATTCCATACCGGTAGATGCTATTATTCTGTATGAATCTCGCTACTTATTTGGCATTCAATGTCTTGTAGAATGCAGCTTCTACCCACTTGGTGAAATAATCTATGGCGACCAAGATGTACTCGTGTCCGTTTGATGCTGCGGGGGTTACCTTGCCAATGATGTCAATGCCCCATGTTGCAAATGGCTGTGGCGAAGACATGGTAGTGAGTGGCATCGAGGGTTGCTGTTTTCCACTTGCAAACACTTGACATTTATGACACTTCTTGACATGTAGATGGCAATCCCTCTCTATGGTTGACCAATAATACCCTAGTCTCACGATCTTTTTAGCTAGCATGTATCCATTCATATGTGGAGCCCCAGCCCCTTCATGCACTTCCAACACTATCCTTTCTGCTTCTTGTTCATTGACGCACAACAGATGCACTCCATTGTGTGATCTCCGGTACAGCTTCCCTCCACAGAGAATATATTGACTGGCTAACCTTCTTATGGTCTTTCTGTCTACTGATGACGCCTCTTTTGGATATTCTCCTTTTTCTACAAATTATTGGATGTCATAGTACCACGGCTTTCCATCATTCGGCTCTCTTTCTTGGATAACACAACAGTAGGCCGGTTCTTCTCGGGACTCAATAATGAGAGGAGTTACACATTCATCTTTAGGGATATCTACCATGGATGCTAGAGTGGCTAAGGCATCCGCAAACTTATTCTTTAACCTAGACAGATAAAAGAAGTCGATTCGACGGAATTCTTTCACCAAAGTCTCTAAGTATTCATGGTAGGGTAACAACTTTTTATCCCGAGTCTTCCATTCTCCTCTAGTCTGACATATGATCAAGGCGAAATCCCTATATACTTCCAACTCTTCCACACCTAACTCCAAGGCAGCTTCCAATGCTAGGATACAGGCTTCATATTCGGCTATATTATTAGTGGCATCAAAGGATAACCTGACAGATAATGGTATCAAGTTATTCTCTGGTGTGACTAACAACACGCCTATTCCACATCCTTTCTTATTATGAGCCCCATCAAAGAAAACTTTCTAAGGCTCCTTATTTACTTCTAGAATCTCTTCATCGGGAAAATGGTATTCAGACAATCTTTCTACTGACGATGGATGTTCTGCTAGAAACTCTGCCACTGCTTTTTCTTTCACTGATTTCTGCACCACATATTGAATGTCGAACTCTGATAATAGCAATAATCAACGGGCTGTCCTATAGGATAACACCGGCTTCTCCAATAAGTACTTCAGGGGGTCCATGCGACTAATGAGTTGCACTTGAAAAGACAGCATGTAATGGCGGAGCTTTTGGATAACCCACATCAATGCCACACCTGTCTTCTCTAATGCGTCGTACTTAACCTCATAATCAATCATCTTCTTACTCAAATAGTACATCGCATTCTCTTTTCGGGATTCTGGTAAATATTGAGCTAACATAGCTCCCATCGCAGTTTCAGTGAGTGCTAAATAAAGTAGCAAAGGCTCACCTTGCCGCGGGGGAATTAATATTGGTGGGTTGCTCAAATATCTCTTGATGGTTTCAAAGGCCTCTTGGCACGCGTCATTCCACTTCGTGGGCACATTCTTCTGAAGAAGCTTGAAGATGGGCTCACAAATCATGGTCAGCTGTGCTATAAATTGACTAATAAACTGAACTTTGCCTAAGAATCCTCGAATCTCTTTTTCTATCTTTGGTGGTTGCATCTCTGTGATGGCTTTAATCTTTCCCGGGTCGACCTCTATTCCTTTCTGAGTGATCATAAATCCCAGCAACTTCCCGCAGTTACTCCGAATGCGCACTTTTGAGGATTCAATCTCAGGTTATATTACTTAATTCTTTAAAGGAACTTACTTAGAGCTTCAAAATGGCCTCCTCCATCTTTAGAATTCACGATCCTATCATCCACATACACCTCCACTTCCTTATGAATTATATCATGTAATAAGGCGGTTGCCATTCTCTGATAAGTAGAACCAGCATTCTTTAGGCCAAAGGGCATAACTCGATAGCAGAAGGTCCCCCATTGAGTGATGAGGGAAGTTTTCTCCATATCTAGAGGGGCCATATTTATCTGGTTATAACCTGAAAACCCGTCCATGAAGGATAACAGAGCATGACCGGCGGTACTATCTACCAGGATATCTATGTGTGGCAATGGAAAACCATCTTTAGGGCACGCCTTGTTCAAATCTCGGAAGTCTACGCACATTCTAAGCTTCCCATCCTTCTTTTGTACCGGCACAATGTTAGCTAACCACTCGGGGTATTCTACCACTTGGAGAAATCCAGTGTTCATTTGCTTTACTACTTCATCCTTGATTTTCAGTGCCCACTCCGGCTTCATTCTCCTCAATTTCTGCTTAACCGGCTTAACCCCCGGATTAATAGGGATAAAGTGTTGTACTATGTCAGTGTCAATCCCTAGCATATCTTTGTACGACCATGCAAATACTTCTATATTCTCTCTCAACAATCCTACCAATTTTTCTTGTTTTTGTGGTAACAGAGTTGTCCCAATGTTAATTATTTTAGGCGATTCATTGGATCCTAAATTAATTGATATTAATTCATCCACATTAGGTCGAGCATGTTCCATTTCCCTTCGTTGTTCAAACTCAGGGGGAACATCCTCTCTAGGATCTATGTTCATGCCATATACACCCATATAAGATAGAAGAGATAAGCTGCAAATGCAAAGAATGAAAAAAAATGAATACTTTATTAATCATGAAGAAAGAAGAATAACACAAACTAAACTATCATTCGCCTCCTTACAGAAGAGGGATGATTTTATTGAAAACGGAAAAACGAAAATCCTATTCTACAATCCTATGGAAAGAAAGCACAGAAATCCTACAAGCTATCATCTGATGGGAGTGAATCTTCCGCGACTGAGTCTTCGACTCGAGGCTCATACTCAAGGCTCCAGTTGGTCAATGGACTAGCGGTATCTTCAATGAGGTGGATAGGATCGGGTTCATGAACATGCTCTTCGATGCAGGCAATCTCTTTGAACATAGCCCCTATGGCGACTTCATCGATATAGTCGACCCAGTCAAACTCTGTACGCTCTTTGGCTGTGATGGTAGTTGGAGATAGAGGTAGTGGAGTGCTGAAGAAGATTTCAAACCCAGGAACTCTAGCTTTCTGATCTTCGAGGTAAATGAGCTCAGGGAACCCACAATAAGGGAAATCATCCCTTTCTTTGACAAAAGCCCCATTCAAAGTAGGCCGGTAAGGTTTCAGAGTGAGGTTAGGGACTCGTCCCTCTTCTTTAGCTAACTGTCTTTCTCTTTTTTTCTATGCCATCTCTTTTCTGTCAACTTTGGTAATTTGATAACCCAATCCAAAAGGATAAATTGCTGAGGGATACTCGATAGAATCAGGTGTGCCTTGATGACGACGACCTAAGCCCATTCCTGGAAAGAAGCCCATATTTTTCATGATCTGACCCACTTGCATATTCCCAAATGGACTGCAATCTATCACCATTTTCTCTTTACATCCTAGCTCAACCTCTACACATTGTATGTATTCAAAGCCTGTCAATGGTACTTCTTCGATCTCTGGCTTGATCTCATAAATAGGTACACGGGTAGGAGTGATCTCAGAATCTCCCTTCAATGTCACCACCGAGCCTTTGTAGGGAAATTTAACCTTTTGATGGAGGGAAGTAGGCACAACCCCTATTGGATGGATCCAAGGCCTACCAAGTAGAAGATTGAAACAAGCAGGCACGTCTAGTACTTGGAAATCGACTTGGAATTCTACAGGCCCAATAGCTAGAGATAAAGTGACTATGCCAACTACTTTTCTTCGAGTGTTGTCGTATGCTCTCAGGGTTTGTCCTGATGGTTTGAATTCTGACGGTTCGATGCCCAAGGAAGTGGCGGTGCTGAGAGGACATACGTTCAAGGCTGACCCATTATCTATCAACACTGTAGGAATTCTCTTGCCCATAGTATCCACTGTGACATATAAAGCTTGCAAATGATGAGGTCCTTTCTTCGGAAGGTCTGACTCTGTGAAGGATATTGACTGCCCATGCTGAACTGGACTGACCAGACTGACTAAACCCGCGGGTCAAGTATCGATGGGAATCTGAACTTGGTTGAGTAACCTGAGTACTATCTGCTTGTGCTTTTGAGAAGCCATTAAAAGTCCTCAGATGGTGTGGCTTGAGTACGCTTAAGCTATTTCAATATCTCTTCCTCTTCCTCTTGAACTTCAGTGTGTTGAGATCTTTCTAACTCTCCCAAAGGATTTTCGGATTCTAAGTTGGCGGGTTTAAAATGACGACCTCCTCTAGTGACATGGTTGACATCTTCCTCATCACTGGCCCAAATATTTGCTATCTCTTCGGGTGTGTTCATCAAATCTTCTTACTCTATGATATCAATCTCATTCTCTGACCCATCATTTATGGTAGACTCGGCAGAAGTCGAACTTGATCCGAAATACTGGGTGACCCATGGTTGCCTTGGATAGACGGTTTGGTAATGGGTTTCCCCATTCATATTGATGACCGTGGTTGTGAAATACTTCTTGAGGATACTCTGGCTAGCTTTCTCAAAACAGATGAGGTTTGGATTTTCGGGTTCAACCTGAGCCATATGAACGTCTTCTTTAAGTGAGTCGGAGTCATCACCCCAACCAGAAGGAGCAATGGATTTTTCAGAGGTGGGTTTTTCAAAGGTGGGCTTCTCCATCTTAGGGTAAAGGACATAGAAGTCGAACTTTCCGCTAGGTTCTCTCAACAAACCTACTTCGGGATCTCCGGCCTCATATCTTTTTCGCAACTCTCATTGGCTAGTTCCAGTCTTGGAAAATGCTTTCTTGGTTCTAGCATTAGATCTAATGGGTTCAATCTTTGTTATTTCAACTTCACAAGACTTTTCAGGGCAGAGAACGTAGAAACTAAACCTCCCATTTCTTTCTGTTAACAAATCCACACAAGGATCTCTAGCTTCAAACCTTTTTTTGAGAGCCCACTGACTAGTGCTATTCTTTGACGACTGACCCATTTTGTGAGGCTTGGGAAGCCCATTGGAACTAAAACCCGGGAATGTATTTTTCTCAAACTGTCTCCATGAACGATAAAGCCCCCTTGGGCTAGTGAAGGGTTGAGGGATTTTAATCAGACCTTGATTAATGAACTCTTGTACTATATTCTGCAATGTATCACAAGATTCGTGTCGAGGCTAGAAGTGGCATGGTATAGGCAGTAAAGCTTTTTGGATCTTGGCTTGCATGGGATAATGAGCCCACGGGCTTGACAGTGATGAAACATTTCAGTTATGGAAGTAGGGAATGAAAGGTGAGGGCGGATGGGCTCACAGTGGACATAAGGGTCGGCAAGGATAACATTGATATTTGCTGGTGGTAGGACTGCATGGGTAGGAAGTGGATTTTGGGTGACATTTGGTTGAGAAGGTGGGGAAATGGTTTTGTTATTTATGAGGTCTTGGATTTCATGGTTGAGACGGAAGCAACGGTTGGTAATATGGCCTTTGGATTGATGGAAATGGCAGTATTCATTTTCATTGAAGTTCTTGGGTAATAGGTTGGGTGTAGGTCTGGGTTCCAAAGGTTGGAGCAAGCCTCGAGCTTTTAACTTCTCAAAGACTTTTTCCAATGGCATATAGAGCTCGATGAATTTTCTGGATGGTTTATTTCCTAAGGAAAAGGGTTGGGTAAATGGAGCAGGTTGAGATATAGCATTGACTTCGGTAGCCTTCCCATCGATGACAGGTCGGCGGTTTTTGTAAGGTTCATCAGTTCGGAGAGCTCCATCGGCTAAAGCATCCTCTACTTGGGTCTCGGCAGGGACCAAAGCTCGAAAATTTGGAAGATATTGGAAAAACATGTGCTTGTGATAAACTGGGAGCAAGTTCTTCACTATCATGTGGATTTTTTCTTCTTCCTCAGGGCGGTTAGCCATTTTAGAAGCCTTGGCTCTCCAGCGGGTGAGGAAAGCAGAAAAAGTTTCCCTTGATTCTTGCTTTGTAGTCTCCAAGTCCCTCCTAATGACATCAGCTTCGGTGTTATACCTGTAATGATTGCTGAACTCAGTGCATACATCTTCCCATGTCTTCATTCTAGACTCATCCAGTGACAAAAACCATTTCAGAGCATATCCGGCTAATGTCTCATGGAACATTTGGGCTAGTAGGTCATCATCAGCCCCTCGTGGGTGCATGGCTCTTACATACATCTTCAGATGGGTCTTAGGACAACCCATTCCATCAAACTTCTCTAACTCGGGCATTCTGAAATGAGCGGGCATACGGGCCTTAGGGAACAGAGATAATGATGACATGTCCACCAGATCATCAGACTTTCTAATACGTTTCAAGGCTTTTTCCAGGGCTTCCACCTTACTACTCAACAGTATGGGCTCAGCGGAAAAGAAAGCAGGGGTCTTGGGCTTGGACTCAATAGGCTGAACAAATTCTGTACTAGGCCTAGTGGGCTCAACAACTATCTTCGGTCTAAGGAAACATTCATCTTCATCAACGTTCTCAAACAAGGGATTAGTATGAGCTCGCATCGTATCCTCCTCTTCTTTTTGGTGAACTAACTCTTGGACCACTTTTAAGAGTGCTTCGATCTTCTCATCAGTCGTCTTTCTATTAGTTCCAATGGCAATAGGGGTATGATCATCGTTACTAGACATCTTTGAATCGACAGGTAGGCCCTTAAATAACCGACTGCTAGAATCACGACGCCAAGCCAAAATGCTGGGAAAGAGAAAAGATTTGAATCAACTAAGAGCTTTCAGTGTGAAAAGGGATGAATAAGGACAATCTCACATGCTCACAAGAGTATGGGTCTAAGGCCCACACATCAATCTCACTCTCTCACATCTCTTATGGAAGTGGGCCTAAAGCCCCGGCAAGAATCTCATTAGAAACTCCTAAACTCACATCTTCATCTTATCGCAGGCCTATATCTTTCATCCAAAGAGTATGGGCCTAAAGCCCACACTTCAAACTCACCTAAGGCCTATAAATTGACATCACTATTCGAACAACAAAACACTACCATGGGCCTAAGTCCAAGGATATGTAGGGTACTAAGCCTTTATTAAGTACCTTAACTCTTTAGAGACACTTCCCTTAAGAGTTTAGGGCATTTCATAAGGTCTAGACCTACCAATCCAGGTCCTAATGTTCTACACATTTCACAATCATGGCTCAGACAAAACCGGGGGGTAAATCCGGCAGCATAACATTACAATAATGTGCTAAAAAGTGACATAGGGTATGTGTCCTACAAAGACAGTCTATATGGACTAATGCAAAGGGTAGGCTGAGTGTCCCTTACTCGCTTGGTCCAATCGATATACCTAACCACATGTGACATCAGGAATGCCGCATGGGTCCAACAGTACGTGATTGGTCCATTTGATATACCCGAGGGTACTTGGCAAGAAGGGTGATGGCTTTCGCATACATGGAACCCTAGAGTCAAAGAAACCGGGCCAAGGGCTAGGCTCATCGTTGGCTATAGCATACAACGTCCTAATCATGCAGAGTCAAAGCGCACACAATGCAGGAATTAAAGTCACACAGTCATACAAATGCAAGTGATTGATTTTATTAATTAAGAAATTGAAAAGCCCAAAAATAATTAATTCGAGTGTAGCCCTCGACATCCCCAGTGGAGTCGCCAGTCTGTGAACCAGCCAACCTAGATCAAGAGGCCTCTCGTTCACTCTTGGGGGGTTTTTTCTTGAGTGGATTGTGGATGATATTTATCCGTCTTGATTTATCCTTCTCTATTATCCTTCTCTATTATCCACGTTTATCCTTCTCTATTATCCACTCAAGATAGGGTTTTTGAAAAAGGATAAGAGTTTGAAAAAACTAGGAGTCGCCACCTTATTTTTAGGGATCAAGGAAACCACAAAAAAAAAGTTGTATTTTCAATAAAACATTGACCCCGTATTTTGGAAAAGCATGGTCTTTCGAATCGAAGTTGGATTCGGGGGCTAGGTTACGAAGTGGGAAAGTTCTAAGAAACTCCTTGTAGGCACCCACCTCGCCCTAATTAAAGGTCTCCTAATTACTATTGGGCTTTATCAAAATCTTTTCAAAACAATCATAGTTATCTAATCAACCACAAAATATGAATAATAAATATATAATAATAATAATATATAGTACAAAAGTATACACAATCCTAATGATTTTAGGAGACTAGAAGTCAACCTAAGATTGGACTTGCGCCCTATTGATTGCCTACGTACCTTATCAATTGCTTGACAAAGATCAAAGTCCACGTAGTTCAATTACATAGGACTCTCCTATTGTAATAAACCACATAATCGTAGAAAT
>JAESVK010068409.1:0-35252 GCA_017140935.1 Hamamelis virginiana
GGGACATCTCTATGTCTCCCAAAAATAGAAACTTTCTATTTTAAGGTTCAATTGGAACGATTCCAATTTTGCCCTCATTGATAACACTTTATCAATAGGCTTTCACTGGTCATGAGTGACATCTAGCAACATATCATGACATACCCTAGGTTTAGGTGAATAGCAGAACTATGTGACCCCTTCATGTTATTTAATCCTTCATCCCCTAATGTCACAGTTAAGATAATAGGTATGGTTTTAGTCAAACCCTATCTTAACAACTTGATATCTGTCCCACAAAATATAATCTCAATAAGGTAATCGCAGTGAAACTCTTTTCACTGTTTACCTATCACTCTGGCCAGAGGTTCCCTTTGAGAATTATCTTTGTGAACTTATCCTGACATTCTCTCTCATATAACTGAGAGTGATGATCCCTTATTGCACACTCATCCATCTTCATGCATAACTCATTAGAGCCAATAAGCACCGATTACAACCTAATGGATAAGGCTGTACAAGATACTATCAAACTCTAGCAACCTATGCACAAGACAGCTATGGTGTCTCAGGTCTAAGGACTACCAAATTAATGGACATAACACTAGAATATTCCTTTGACAGAACTACCATAGGAATACTCTTTGCAGATCATGTTCAGTGTACATATTCTCTAATATGCACCCACAGATTAACCTAAGTGTCACTACACTGATAGGAAAGACTACCTATCCTCCATATGAGTTGGTTTAAATCTGTGCTACTCTTCATACGGTTAATTAAATATCCACTTTAATAAACCTTTGAGTAGGAACTCTTTTAGAATAGATGTATATGAGAAATATCAGTCTCTCTATCTCAACTCTTTGAGATGCATATTTCTCTTATCATTTATTCATGGACCTTATCATATATGTGAGAACATATTAGATAAGTTATACCTTCCATATATAGATAATATGAAACTTACTATACCCTTTAGGATTGGTTTTAGGGCATACTTCTAACAATAACAAACCGTTAAGATTAGCTCAGGTTATACTAGCTCCAATGGGAGGATGGTGAGTCTCAAGCCATCTGTGTAGAGACACTATAGTAAACCTGTGGGTGCTTGTTAGAGAACAAGTACACTGAACGTGACCAATATGAGTACAGCTTATGGAGATGTATTTGAATGTCAAAAGCTGCTCATGTGTATAGTCACATTTGTAATCCTCATACCTGAGACACCACTGGTTATCTTATGTATGAATTACTAGAGTTTGATAGTATCTTGTACACCCTTAGTCATGAGGATGTAATCGGTGCTCATTGGCTTTAGTAAGTTATATATGAAGATAGGTGAGTGTGCAATAGGGGATCACCACCCTTAATATCAAAGGGAGAATGTCACAGTTAATTCACAAATAATAACTCAATGAAGTCTTTGGCCAAAGCAGAAGGTAACCAAGGAAAAGAGTTTTCATGGGTTAACCTAATTGAGTTTATATTTTGGTGAATAACTAACACAGGATTAAGTTAGGGTTTGACATGAATCCATACCCAGATAACTTAATCGTGACATTGATTGGTGAAGGATTATATTACACGAAGGGTTCATTTATATTTGTATATTCACCCACACCTAGGGCACGTCATGATATGTTGCTAGAGGTCACTCATGACTAGTGTAGGCCTAATGATAAGTGTTATCATTGAGGGCAAAATTGGAATAGTTTCAATTGAACCAAAAATAGAAAGTTTCTATTTTGGGAAACATGCGATGTTCCCGATTCACTACTAGGTTGGGGTGAACCCAATGGGTCACACACATAAGGGCTTAAGTGATCTTCTTGAAGTTGTAAGAGGGGATATTCTAATTTAGATATTAGCTTAATCCTAATTATTAAGTGTTAATAATTAAAGGGATTAAGGATATACTAAACTAGGATATAACTAATCAAATATGATGTTTGGTCAAGCTAGCACTTGTAACCAAACATCATTATAAGAGGAGATGTTTATAAATAGAGGAGGATAAACCCTAGGGCCGCAACCCATGCTTGCACCCTCCTCATTGCCGCCTCTCTCTCTCCCTCTTAAGCTTTTGCCTTCTCAAGTTGTTGTGGAGACAAAGGAATATCAAAGGAGTCTTAGGCTCGTGTGGACTTCATTGGAGGCTTCCATACCTTTGGAGCTTGAAGTTTTGTGAAGGCGACCATCAAAGTAAGCATTTATTTCATGTATAAATAATTGTTTAGATTCATCTTATAGTTTGAGTTCGATTCATGGATGAAAATAGATGGGAAAATTTTTGTTTTACATTCCGCTGCGTTCCCATGGCGTTTTCTTTCAACTTCCTATCTCATAACCTCGCCCCCGAATCCAACTTTGATTCAAAGACCATGCTTCAAAATATGGGGTCATTTATTTTATTGAAAATAAAACTCTTTTTATGGTTTTCCTTATTCCTTAAAAATAAGGTGGCGACTCCCAGTTTTCTGTCAAACTTTATCCTTTTTCAAAACTCAATCTTGAGTGGATAATAGAGAAGGATAAATGTGGATAATAGAGAAGGATAAATCGAGATGGATAAAGTCATCCACAATCCACGATGATTTAAGTGAAAACGGTTTCCCAATCCAGCGCTGGCTGGTTCACACCTCCCTTGTTTGGCACGATCAATAATGACTTCTTAAAAAGCAAGGAATAGTAGGAGTGTTAGGGTCCTTACGTTTAACAAAGATGTGGTACTGAACCACTGCACTAGCCACATCAGAGAGGACCGCTGATTTAGCGAAATGCACACACTTTTTGCATTGTTGAGTACAAAAGTCCTTCAAGAATTTGGCATATGAGGGAATCTACTTAATGGCATCTAAGAGTGGTAAATTGATGTGAACTTGCTTTAAGACCTCTAACATCTCACTCAAAGATGCTCCCTTCTTTTTCTCTCTTACTGGTGCAACCAACGCCGAAGGGAATGGAGGTTTTGGCACATAAGATGCCAATGGATCATCATAATTCGAGGGAAAATTATCTCTTCTAAGCTCACTCGCAGTACTCTTCCCTTTATTAGTCTCAGTCCTATCTTTTTCACCCTATTTCCATACCTTAGGGACTCTAGACTCTGTCTCGATCACACCCTCACTAGTCCTTTCCCTAACCTTATTGTCAACTACCCTACCACTCCTCAAAGTGGTGATAGCTTTCACCTCCTCATGATATTGAGTGTCCTATAAGGAGGAACTCTCAGCCACATGCACTCCCTTGGGGTTATTGACGGGTTGACTAAGAAGTCTACCGTCCTCTCGACGACTCAGATGGCCGTGATTTGCCCCATTTGTGTCTCAAATTAGGAATAGATTGAGAATGCGAGTGAAGGAGTTGGTTATTGGATTCTAAATTTTTCAGAGCATTAAAAACCTGCTCTTCAAAACCAACACCCCTTTGGGCTTGCTGTGCTTGAGGTGGATTGACACCTTGGGTTTGGGGTTGGAACTAAAGGTGAGGCAGCCTATAAGGTGGGACAGTATTAGAATTGCCCCCTTGAAAGTTGGACCTAGAGGCTTGCTAAAATTGATTGCCTGACCCTTAAAAGGGTTGAGACCACCACAAGTTAGGGTAATTCTTCCAACTCAGATTGAAAGTATTATAGTAAGGCTCATTCCTAGGGTTAGAAAACCCTTGGGCTGCATTCACCTGCTCCTAAACAAAGTCGGGATACTGATTGGCTATAAGACAAGATAGTGTATCATGACTCAACTCCACACAGATCCCACAAACCTTATTAACAGGGCAAAAAGGTGTCCTAGATGACTGACATTGAGCAGCAAGCAATTGATCTAATTTCTTAGACAACGCTGCCACTTGCAGGTTTATCACAGTAGTGCTCTATACCTCATACACCTCCATTTTTAGGTAGATTAGAGGACAAAAACGACCCTCTATCATTCTGACTTATCAAGGCCATGTGTAGAGAATCCTCACTGAGAATCTCAAACAAGTCCCATGCCTTATCAGCACTCTTCCTCAGAATTGCACCCCCACCGCATTAACTAAGTTTTTATCCTTAGCACACAACCCCTAAAAGAATGATCAGACAATTTTCCAGTTGGCAATGTCATTGTGGGGACACAACCTAAGGAGCTCTTTCATCAGCTCCCAAGCCTCATGGAATGGTTCCCCCTCTCGTTGGACAAAATGGGTACTGCTATACCGCATTTGAGTGGTGCAACCTATGGAGTAGAACCTAGTTAGGAAATATTTCTAAAGCTTATCCCAGGTAGTAATAGGTTACGGGATCCTAAGAGTGTTAATCCAAGTATTGGCCCTATCCTGTAGAAAATACAAGAATAACAAAAGCTTTAAGGCATCAGCAGTAAGGCCTTGAATCCTAACCTTGGAACTGATCCCCAACCCATAAAAGGTCAGTAGCATCTGGATAGTAACATGTCGAATCTCATAATGTTAATTATCTATGTTAGGAATCTGTAAACACGAAGGTGGAGTGAATGTACTAGGCATGAAGTGGTCTCTACGCAGCCTAGGTGCATGCTGAGCTTGCGGTGGAACCGCAGTTGCCCTAGCAAGATTGTAAACCATATCTCCCATCTCAGACACAGACTCTGACTCTAAATTAATACGAACAGACGCCCTAAGGGTCCTTAAGGTACTTTCTAACTCAAGGTCATACGTGTTAAATGTATGCCCTAAAACCAATCCTAAAGGGCATATCAATTTCATATTATATTAATTTGAAGGTACAACTTGTCGTGTATATTTAAATATATATGATAAAGTCCATGAATAAATCATAAGAGAAATATGTATCTCAAGTTGTTAAGATATGGAGACTCATATTTCTCATACACATTTATTCTAAAGAAGTTACTGCTCATAGGTTTATAAAGTGGACATTTATAAATCATTAAGAGTAGCACGGATTTAAACTAGCTCCAATGGGAGGATAGGTAGTCTTTCCTATCGGTGTAGTGACACTATAGTTAATATGTAGGTGCATATTAGAGAATATGTACACTGAACATGATTTGCAAGAATATTCTTATGGAGTTTAAATCAAAAGAATATTCTTATGTTACGTCCATTTGGTAATCCTTAGACCTGAGGCACCATAGTTATCTTATGCATAGGTCACTTGAGTTTGATAGTATCTTGTACATCCTTAACCATCAGGGTGTAATCGGTACTCATTGGCTCTAGTAGGGTTATGTATGAAGATAAATGAGTGCACAAGAAGGAATCATCACTTTCATCTTTAATGAGAGAGAATGTCAGGATTCGTTCACAAAGATAATTCTCAGTTTGAAATCCATGGCCTCGGTGATTGGTAAACTGTGAAAAGGTTTCATCGGGTTCATCTTATTGAGATTTTATTTTGTAGAACATATAACAAATTGTTAAGATAGGGTTTGACTTAATAACCTTGTCTGATTATCTTAACAGTGACATTAAGGGATGAAGGATTAAGTAACATGAAGGGTTCATTCTAGTTCTGTTATTCACCCATACCTAGGGTACATCATGATATGTTGCTAGATGTCACTCATGACTAGTGAAGGCCTATTGATAAAGTATTATCAATGAGGGCAAAATCGGAATTGTTCTAGTTGAACCTTAAAATAGGAAGTTTCTATTTTGGGAGACATTGAGATGTCCCTGTCCACTGCTAGGTTGGGATGAACCCAAAGGGTCACACACAAAAGGACACAAGTGAGTTCTTTAAGTTAGGAGAGGGGTTAGTTTCTAATTTATGTAACTTACTTGGTCTCTTTAATTAATTGTTAATTAAGGAGGACTAAGTTGCAAAAATTAGAAACCCTAGTATTTAACTATAAATACAATGGTGGGGGTGCATGCTAGCACTAAGTCCACCCAAACCCTAAAAGAAGTGAGTTTTCACCCTCCCTACCCATAGGGTCGCACCTAGAGGAGATTCTCCCTAGGAGCCGTGACCACTCTCTCCCTCTCTTGTTTTGGTTTTATCAAGGGTAGATCATTCGCAAGTAGCTTGAAGGATCTTGTGT
Organism: Hamamelis virginiana; assembly: GCA_017140935.1. NCBI lineage: Eukaryota > Viridiplantae > Streptophyta > Magnoliopsida > Saxifragales > Hamamelidaceae > Hamamelis > Hamamelis virginiana. Next base: position 6,006 of record JAESVK010068409.1, read on the forward strand.
TCGTGTGGATACCTTAGAGGCTTCTTACACTTTGAAGCTTGGATTCGATCGAGGTTTCATCAAAGACAAAATCAAGTAAGTATGTTTTAAAGTTGTTTAATTCATGTTCTTATATTATTCATGATCATATGCTTGTTTTGATTTCCTGCTGGAATATGATGGAAGGATTCTTGTTTTATAAAATTTTTGTTGTATGTCTTTTGCTGTGAATCCTCCCTGCTCGCATTCTTTTAAAACGGTTGTAAATCACAAAATGATGACCTTCTACCTTGCATACCCTACAACTCCCCCCCCCTAACTGGATGGAATACAATGAATGAAATGCAAAAGAAGAAAAAGAAAGACTAAGGTGAGAAGAAACTCCCCTCGATCCCAATTGTTAGCCTTTATGTGGTCCTATCCAAAACTTTAGCACCTAAGCTATTAATTTTTTAGCATTTGGCCTTTTGGCCTTAGCACGCAAAATTTTTTTTAGCACTTGTAAATCAATCAACCTGAAAAGAGAGAAGCGAAGAATCACTAGACAAAGGAAAATAAAGTCCTAAAACTACAACTAAAACTAAATTCACTAGAATTTCTATAATCGTACTTTAGTCCCCGGCGACGGCGCCAAAATTTGATCGTGCAAAACAAGGGAGGTTATTCCTTGTTAATAATCAAGATTTAAATTTATAAAGACTCATGCTATAACCTCAATTCATTATAAACTCGGTTGAGCACGCATATCGTTCTCAGAAGTAAAGGCTAAGTTATGAGAAATCTAGCGAGTTCAATTCTAGTTAAAGGAAATATCTTTGATGATTGAGTGTTTGTTTAAAACTAATTAAAGTAAAACTAGTAAAAATGGTTGGTTAATGAGAGAAAAATCGATAATAGAAAGCCTTGGGCATTTCGAATCCACTTAATCATTCATTTATCTTATGGTTAACTTAAATTAGGGTTTACAGTCGTTCATAATAGTGATGACTTAAACTACAAGAATAAACCATCAAAAATAGCATGCAAGTGCGAACTTAGTACGATCCATCCAAACGAGGCATAACTTGTCAAGCAATGCATGCACAACCTATCCAAGTAAGGCATGAATGAACTAACTTTGTACACACTTGTTCGATTAATACCATTGCACAACTTATGTAATTGAAATCATAGAAAAAAATTGCATTGAATGAATACAACATTAAACAAACGGATTGCATGAAAAGCAATCTCCAAAAAGTTGTACAATCATCACTAACTTAGTAGAAATCCCAATCCAAATCAAACCATATAATAAATTACAGAAAAAGCTTCATCTAGTACCCAAGATCGGAGTTTGGCCACTCATGACTGAAGATGATACACCGGTGACGTCCATTCTAAACTTGTGCATCCAAAATCCAAGGTGAGAGGAAAGAGAATGTAAAATCCAAGAGTGAGTATGTGAACTAGGTCTAGCCAACCCCTTATAAGTCTCAAAAGAATGCTTAAATAGGTTTAGGAAACACTTCAAGCAGATCCCCACGATGCCCCTTGTTGCCAAAAAGGAGAAATTTTCCCAACTAGGAAACTGCCCGGGTGCCATCCTATCGATAGGCGTGGCCACCCTATCGATAGGGTAGGTTTACAGCTGCAAAATAGTGGTTTGGAGATGATGTCCTATTGATAGGTTTGGCATCCTATCGATAGAAAGCACAACCCTATCGTTAGGATATGCTAATTGTATGCTTGAAAATATACAGAAATTGTTGGCTGAGGTGTGACCCTATCGATAGGCTTGAGGATTTTTCCACTCTCTCTCTATTCTGGGCTTCTGTATTGCTTCCAAATCACCTTGACACTCTTCTATCCTTCAAGCGACACCTATCGTGTGAGAAATCTAACAGTCATCCCTTCGCAGCTGTGAAAACTCTGGAATTGGGCGAAAATAACTTCTAAAAGCAAAAACACACTATAAGTGAAAGGAATCGTTCGAAATACATGGAATCGCAGCGAAAGACAAAATAAAAAATTTTATAAAGTTGATTCCATCATCGAACATCCAAACCATTGATCGTACAAGCATAGGGACATGTGATGTACAAAACAAGCATATATATTTATCAAACATAAATAATGCTTACTTGGTTAGCCTTTCGATTTGCGATTGTTGATCTCGAACTTCAAATGAATGAAGTCTCCAACGAAGTCCACACGAACACAAAACCGCTTGAATCCTTGAAGTTTCTCAACAATTGAAGAATCAAGCTTGAGAGAGGGAGAGAAACTTTTTTTCTAAAGTAAGGATGGAGGCTTAGTGCTAGCATGTCACAAGCTCTAGTATTTATAGAAAACCCCTAGGGTTTCTATTTAATACTTATTTCCAAAAGTAACTTAATTCCTTTCATATATTACTAATTAATATATAACTTAATTCCTTATATATATTTACAAATAATATATAAGGTTATTATTGGAATTAGTTTTAGGAAATTCCCTTCTCTCTTTAATTCAAGAGACTCTCTTATGTTCTTTGTTTGTGTATGGCCCATTGGGTTCACCCCAACCTAGCAGTGACTAGGGACATCTCCATGTCTCCTAAAATAGAAACTTTCTATTTAAAGGTTTAATTGAAACTATTCCAATTATGCCCTCATTGATAACACTTATCAATAGGCTTTCACTGGTCATGAGTGACGTCTAGCAATGTGTCATGACATGCCCTAGGTTTGGGTGAATAGCAGAACTATGTGAACCATTCTTGTTACTTAATCCTTCATCCACTAATGTCACAGTTAAGATATTTAGGGTATGGATATAAGTCAAAACCCTATCTTAACTTTCTTGTCATATGTTCTTCAAATTATAATCTCAATAAGATGAACCCTATGAAACCCTTTCATAGTTCATCTATCACTCTGGCCAGAGATTCACATTGAGAGTTATATTTGAGAACTGGCCCTGACATTCTCTCTCATAATACTGAGAGTGATGATTCCTTATTGACCACTCATATGCCTTCATGCAAGACCTATTAGAGCCAATGAGTGCCGACTACAACCTTAAGATCAAGGCTGTATAAAACACTATCAAACCCTAACAACTCAGGCATAAGACATCCATGGTGTCTCAGGTCTTAGGATTACCAAATGGACGTAACATAAGAATATTCCTTTGACTTAATATCCATAGGAATATTCTAGTAGATCATATTCAGTGTACATATTCTCTAATATGCACCCACAGATTAACCTAAGTGTCACTACACTGATAGGAAAGACTACCTATCCTCCCATTGGAGTTAGTTTAAATATGTGCTACTCTTGTCGATTTAATAAATGTCTTCTTTAATAAACCTATGAGCAGGAACACTTTTAGAATAAATGTGTATGAGAAATATGAATCTTCATATCTCAACAAACTTGAGATACATATTTCTCTTATCATTTATTCATGGACATTATCGTATATATAATTGAATATATATAGACGATAAGTAGTACCTTCATATCCTAATATGAAATAGATATGAACTTTAGGATTGGTTTTAGGGCATACCTCTAACAATCTCCCACAAAACTAACTAAATCAAAGCATTCATGATGTAAATTCCTTAGAAATCATCCGTTAAATACTAAAAAATAAAGCATGATTGTGAAGCAATCAGTGAGCCAGTAAAATATTGTACTTTGTATGGGCCTTCCCAGTTGGGCTCGAGTTTGCTCGGGCTGAGGACCTTCTTTAGAACTAGGTCACCAGGTCGGAAGTGTCAATTCTTGACATTTTTGTTGTATGACCGAGCCATTTAATGCTTGTAGGCTACAATACGGACTCTAATTGTTTCTCTCTTTTGTTCTAACATGTCGGGGTTGAACCGAAGCTCCATGTCGTTTGCTTCGAGGTCAAATATTTCGATTCGGTAAGATGGAATACTGATCTCCACTGGTATGACTGCCTCAGCACTGTAAATGATAGAAAATGGGGTTTCTCCTGTTGAAACACAGCTGGTCATATGATAAACCCATATGACTTATGGGAGGTCGTCTACCCATTGAGCTTTTGATTTTTCTAGTCTATTTTCTAAAGAGTGGATAATGGTACGGTTAGTTACCTCTACTTGTCCATTGGCCTGGGTGTGACCGGGGGATGAGAAGTTGTTCTGGATTCCGAGATCTTGACATAGGTTGCGTAGTCCGATATTGTTGAATTGGATTCCATTATCGGCGATCAGTACAATACGAATACCGAAGTGGCAAATGATGTCTTCCCAAATAAAACTTAATGTTGCTCTTAGTTATCCGACCCACAGGTTGGGCTACCACCTATTTGGTGAAGTAGTCAATGGCTACCACGAGGAATTTTTTTTATTCCTTTGATTTTGGGAGTGGTCCTACAATATCAATTCCCCATTGAGCAAATAGCCATGGGCTAAAAATCGATGTGAGCTCATTTGGTGGTTGATGAGGGACCGGCGAATCGCTGGCACTTGTCACATTTTCGAATCATATTGATAGAATCCTTTTCTGGATGGGGCCAATAATAACCGTGTCTAATTGCCTTATTCGCTAGTGATCATCCTCCAGCATGGTTGCCGCAGATGCCTTCATAAATTTCTCGTAAGACATAGTTTGCTTCATCGGGGAGCACATATCTGAGGTAGGGTCCAGAATAGGAGCGTTAGTAAAGACTTTCATTAATGATACAATACCAAGCTGCCTTACTTTTGATTCGTCGTGCCTCAGCTTTATCTTTAGGGAGGAAGACTAACCAGATGTAATTCATTATGGGGTCAATCTATAATGGATTGGGTTGGATCGTGAAGACAGGTTTGTTGAGCTCATCAATAGACGAATACTCGGCCAACTTTATGACCACTGATCTGGGAAGATCAGTGCTAACTGCCGAAGTAAGATTGGCTAAGGCATTGGCATAACTATTTTCTTTCCTTAGAATTTGGCTAATGGTGATGTGCGTAAATTGACTGAAAGCTTCTTTTGTTTTGCTCAAGTACTTCTGCATGGTATGTTCTTTGGCTAAGTAGTTTCTATTAATATGATTTACGACTAGTTGAGAATCGTTAAACGCATGTAGATGCCGAACAAAGAGATTGGCCGCCATTTAGAGCCCTACAATGAGGGCTTCGTATTCTGCCTCGTTGTTCGTTGCTTCGTTGTTCATTGCTTTAAAGCAAAGCCTTAAAATGAGTTTGATTTTTTCTCCTTCAAGGGACTTCAATACCACCACGGCCCCTAAACCTTTAAAGTTTGAAGATTCATCAATGAAAAGATGCAAGACAGATCGAGGTGGTTGCTCTTTTACGTTGCTTCATTGATTTGAGTATGAGGTATGAATTCTACTACAAAATCGGCCAGTACCTGCCTTTGATTGCGAGGCTAGGATGGTATTCGATATCAAATTCACCTAATTCGACTGCCCATTTGATCATTTTGTCCTATGTGTCGAATCGGTGTAGTACGTGTCTTAACGGTTGATTGGTGAACACAATAATGGGATGAGCCTAAAAGTATTGTCTTAGTTTTCTAGCAGAAATGACAATGGAGAAAACAAGTTTCTTAAGGTAGGGGTAACGACTTTCGGTACCGATCAAGACTTTGCTAATGTAGTAGATCGGTTTCTGGACACCCTGATCTTCTTTGATGAGTACTAAACTGACTGTTGTAGGGGAGACCCCCAAATAAAGAAACATTGTCTCTCCCTGATCGGGCTTCGAGAGAAAAGGGGTGATCCTAAATACTTTTTAGCTATAAGAACGCTTCTTCAGACTCTATGGTCCACTATAACTTCTTATTTCCCTTAAGAATATTAAAGATAAGTGATCCCTTTTCAGAGGATTTGGAAATGAATCTACTCAGGGTTGTCATCCGACCAGTGAGTCGCTGAATTTTTTTGATGGATTTTGAAGATTCCATGTTAAGAAGAGCATTTTCCAAATCGGGGCTAACCTCGATACCTCTTTTGTGATGAGGAAACCTAAGAATTTTCCTGAAGTGACTCCGAAAGAACATTTAGATGGGTTAAGTTAAAAGGATGCAATCAAAAACAACAAACAAGGATTCGCAACGGAAGTAGAAAACAAAAATTTTTCTTTTTAAAGAATCCTATATCGCATTCGTTCTTAATTCGATTCAAGCAGAGGGACATGAGTTTAATTATAAAAGAACATATATTTAAAAACTATTAAATATACTTACTTGGTTTCCTTTGATATAGCTTTCCTTCGCGAGTTTCAAACGTATGAAACCTCCAACGGTATCCACATGGGAGTAAGACCACAAGAAGTCTTGCAACTTCACAACCTTTGAGAGAGGAGCAAGCTTGGGGAGAGAGAGAGTGGCGGCTCATTGGTGTTCACGGCCCTAGGGTGTGCTCACTTAGGTTTAGCCTCCTTTCTCTTTCAATAATGATGAATGCTTGTGCTAGTTTGTCCATCCTTATGTATTTATACTAAATACTCTCATTTTTTATTATTTGGCTCTTCCCTTATTAACTTTTAATAACAAGAGCCTAAATAAATATAAATAAGGATATTTCTCTCTCCCCTAATTCATGTGACTCATTTACACCCTTATGTGTGTGACCCTATGGGTTCACCCCTACCTAGCAGTGGACAGGGTCATCTCGATGTCTCCTAAAAATAGAAACTTTCTATTTTAAGGTTCAATTGGAACAATTCCAATTTTGCCCTCATTGATAACACTTTATCAATAGGCCTTCACTGGTCATGAGTAACATCTAGCAATATATCATGACGTACCCTAGGTTTGGGTGAATAGCAGAACTATGTGAACCCTTCATGCTACTTAATCTTTCATCCCCTAATGTCACTATTAAAATAATAGGTATGATTTTCTGTCAAACCCTATCTTTACACCTTGATATATGTTTCATAAAATATAATCTCAATAAGGTAAGTGCAGTGAAACTTTTTTCACTGTTTACCTATCATTCTAGCCAGAGATTCAATTGAGACTTATCTTTGTAAACTTATCATGACATTCTCTCTCATCAAAGTGAGAGTGATAATTCCTTATTGCACACTCATCCATCTTCATGCATAACCTATTAGGGCCAATAAGTATTGATTACATCCTTATGGATAAGGTCATACAAGATACTATCAAACTCTAGTAACCTATGTATAAGACAGCTATGGTGTCTCAGGTTTAAGGATTACCAATGGACGTAACATAAGAATATTCCTTTTGACATAACCTCCATAGGAATATTCTTGCAGATCAAGTTCAGTGTACATATTCTCCAATACGCATCCACAGATTAACTATAGTGTCACTACACTGATAGGAAAGACTACCTATCCTCCCACTGGAGTTAGTTCAAATCTGTGCTACTCTTAGCGGTCTATTAAATATCCACTTTAATAAACCTATGAGTAAGAACTGTTTAGAATAAATGTACATGAGAAATATCAGTTTCTCTATCTCAACTATTTGAGATGTATATTTCTCCTATCATTTATTCAAGGACCTTATCGTATATGTTTAGAACACATAAAACAAGTTTATACCTTCTGAATATCATATAATATGAATTTGATATGCCCTTCAGGATTGGATTTAGGGCATATCTTTAACATAAATCGCATGCCGAACTATCTCATGATTTTGAAGGCCTGATCTAAGTGTTGAATGTGATCGGGTGCCTTTATGCTCTTGACGAGCATATCATCAATGTAAACCTCCATGGTGGAGCCTAACAGTGGTTTGAACATCCTGGTCACCGTTCATTGGTACGTGGATCACGCATTCCTTAATCCGAAAGGCATTCAAGTGAAACAGAACATACCATGCGGAGTGGTGAATGAAGTTTTCCCCTGATCAGCAGGATGCAGCATGATCTGGTTGTAGCCGGAGTAGGCATCCATGAAGTTTAGTAGTTCTTGACCTGCTGTTGCATCGACTAACTGATCAATCCGAAAGAGTGGAAAGCTATCTTTCAAACAGGCTTTGTTAAGATCTTTGAAGTCGATGCACACCCTCTATTTTCCTCTCTTCTTTTTTACCACAACACAATTGGAGAGCCAATCGGGGTAGAAAACCTCACGAATAAAACCTGCCTTGAGAAGCTTTTGAACTTCTCCTTGAATTGATTTGGCTTTTTCCTCAGACGATACTCTTTTCTTCTGCCGGACAGGCTTAAAGGTCGGATCGACTTGCAATTTGTGCATCGCTATTGAAGGATCGATGCCTAGCATATTGTCGTGCCCCTAGGCAAAGATGTCCCAATTGGCTTTTAGGAAAGCAACAGGATTAGTCTTTAGGTGATCAGAGAGCTGGAACCTTATCATAGCAGTTTTGGACTGATCGGTAGGATGAACTTGAATTTCTATCAGGTCCTCAAGGGGGGCCGAGCCTTAACTATTTTTGTCCCTTAGGTCCTCCATTCTGTGCTCGAACCACGTTGATTGCTTTTGAAGTTGATCGGGTTTATGATTCCCTATCGCGACATGTTGCAAAGAGCTAGTTGAGGGATCTGTGGGATAGAGTATATGAGGGCATGAGGTGTTCCCTTGGAGTGGCAAATCATCTTCATGAGTTAAAGCTATATTGAAGCACGATCTGGCAAGAGCCTGATCGCCCTTAACTTCCCCCATACCGTGATCGGTAGGGAATTTCATGGATAAGTAGAGGGTGGAGGTTGCTGCTCCAAAATCATTTAATAAGGGTCTTCCCAAGATGGAATTGTATGCGGATGAACAATCCACGACTATGAACCTTGCATTCTTTACAGCTTAAGTGGGTGGGTCACCAATGGTGATGGGGAGGCAGGTCCATCCAAGTGGTTGGAGAGAAGAACCGTTAAACCCGATTAGCAGAGTGTTGAATGGTGCGAGATCGAATAATTTCCTACCCATCCTTTGATAAGCAGTGACAAAGAAGATGTCAGCCGAACTTCCAATGTCGACCAATAATTTGCTGACAGCGTAGCTAACAATGACAGCCTTGATAACCAACGCATCGTCATAAGGTATGTGAACACCATTGAGATCTTCTTGGGATAAGGATAAAAGACTTATCGAGAGGGCATCTAATGGGTTAGACCGTACACCTGATTAAAAGAATACCATGAGAAAATACAGCGGAAGGTAGGATTTTAAATTTCCATGGTACTCATCCCAATGATGAACTCTAACAATGAATAGAATCTACTTTAAATTAAAGACATTAAAATAAAGCTTACTTGATATGTTCATTTGCAATGCTATCTTCAAATCCTCAAGCTCCAAAGTATATGGATGCCTCCAATGAAGTCCACACGAGCACAAGATCACCCAAACCCCTTGCAACTTCACAACTATTGAAAAGAGGCAAGCATGGAGAGAGAGAGAGTGGCGGCTAGAGAGAGAGTGGCTAGGGTTAGCTCACGGCTCCTAGGGTTTTGCCCTCCTTCTCTTTTATGATGATAGGTTGCTTGTGCTAGCTTGACCTATCATCACATATATATAGTAAATATTCCTGGTATTTATTATTTAGTCCTTATCTCATTAACACTTAATAATAAGGACATAAATAACAATAAATTGGAATATACCTCTCCCCTGACTTACTTATACCCATATGTGTGTGACCCATTGGGTTCATCCCAACCTAGTAGTGGCAGGGGACATCTCAATGTCTCCCAAAATAGAAAACTCTCTATTTTTAGGTTCGATTGGAACAATTCCAATCTTGCCCTCAATGATAACACTTATCATTAGGCCTTCACTAGTCATGAGTGACGTCTAGCAACATATCATGACGTACCCTAGGTATGTGTGAATATATCTACATAAATGAACCCTTCGTGTAATTGATAATCCCTCACCAAACAATGTCATGATTAAATTAATCGGGTATGGATTCATGTCAAAACCCTAATTTAATCTTATGTTATAAATTCACAAAAAAATACAATCTCAATTAGGTATACCCTTGAAACACTTTTCTTGATAACCTTCTGCTTTGGCCAAAGACTTCATTGAGATAGTTATTTGTGAATTAACTATGACATTTGCCATTTTGTATTAAGGGTGGTGATCCTCTATTGCACACTCACCTACCTTCACACATAACTCACTAGAGCCAATGAGTACCGATTACATCCTTATGGTTAAGGGCGTACGAGATACTATCAAACTCTAGCAATTCATGCATAAGATAACAAGCGGTGTCTCAAGTCTAAGGATTACAAGTGTGACAATACACATGAGCAGCTTTTGATATACAAATAGAATTCCATAAGCTGTACTCATATTTGTTAGGTATACCATGTGAATATGTTGGCTAATTCGACTGACAAAAGCCAGTGTCTGTGATTGAACTCAAGCCAGTAATCCCTGAAAGATCAGTGACTGCATCAAGCTCGAAAGAAACGCAACTTCTCGATAATATCATGTGCTCAAGCTTGTTTTGCAATTAGTTTTGGTTTTAAATTCCTAGGAAGGTAAGTTCGACCTAGTACCTAGGTTGGTTATATGACCATAGGTGATTTAAATTGCCCCAATCACCTAGGAATGATCCTTATGTGCATATAGGTCATTTTTCAGTGAAAATTATTCAAAATTGGCCAAAGGCACATTTTGGATCGATCCGGCATTTTATGTAGGATCGATCCTATTTGTGTTCTGCACAATTGGATCGATCCAGCTTTCGTGCCCGGATCGATCCTAGTGGCAGAGGGGTTTGGATCGATCCGGCTATTTTGGTAGGATCGATCCACTCGTAAGTTTTGACCTAATTCTTCTAAAATTCGAGGTTTCTTGCACTTTTTCACTGTTTGAAACCCTAGGTTATTACTGCCTCTATAAATACCCCAACACTTAGTCATTTTGGGTATGTGAAGTATCTTGAAAAAGATCCCAAGCTATACCCTAGTTTTCTCTAGCTTTTTGCTTCACTCTTGCTTCAACTATGCATACATAGTCTTCTAGACTTGCCTTTATTGCCTTATGCAAAGTTCCTTATAGCTTAACTATACAAAACCTCAAACTTTGGTTTTGATAAACGGTGGAGTTCCGTTGAACGGTGGATTTCCGTGTGCATCGTGGATTTCGGTGTGTGGAGCTTGGTTTGTGGATTCAAACGGTGGAAATGCTGTGAAGGCTGCGTGGACTCGCAGGTTGCTTGTAAAAGAAAGGGATTCTACTGGTTTGTGGATTCAAGCGTCATTATTGGTAGTTTTACCTTTCTTGTACTATGGTGATTATTTCATAGTGATTTCTGTGCTCCCGAGGTTTTTTTACCCGTTAGGGTTTTCCTCGTATATCTGGTGTTATTCTGCGTGATTGTTTACGTTTCATAACTGTCAACTGATCACCATTTAAAGGCTGAGTAATTAAAAGCAACCTTTTTATTTAAGAAATTGTTTCCTCAGAATTTCAATATTGGTCACGTTCGGTGTACTTGTTCTCTAACAAGCACCCACAGGTTTACTATAGTGTCTCTACACAGATGGCTCGAGACTCACCATCCACCCATGGAGCTAGTATAACCTGTGCTAATCTTAACGGTTTATAATCCTCCAAATATATAAACCTATAATCAGGAACTGCTTTATGATAGATGTACTTGAGAGTTGTAAGTCTCTTTATCTCAACACTTTGAGATATAACTCTCTATCATACTATCCAAGGACTTTATCTTGAACAGTAGTTAAACACAAGTTTACATGATAAATAATAGCCATTTTATTCATGAATAAAGTTTCATACATTAATATATAATGAAATATAAATCCCTAAATACAACTTAACAATTGGTTTTATGGCATATATCTAACAATCTCCCACTTGCACTAAATCCAATTAGTGACGTCCTTCATCCCCATCTTCTCAAGATGTCGATCCAAGACTTTCTAGGTAAGAGCCTTGGTAAGTGGGTCTGCGGTGTTATCCTCGGATGCTACTCTTTGCATGCTGATATCTCCTCTCTCTATGATTTCTTGAATCATGTGGAAACGTCTTTCAATGTGCTTGGATTTCTGATGAGACCTTGATTCCTTGGCTTGAGCAATAGCCTCATTATTGTCACAATACAAAGGTATAGGTGACTCAATGGCTAGAACCACTCCAAGTTCTGAAATGAACTTCCTGATCCAAACAACTTCCTTGGCAGCTTCGGAGGCGGCTACATACTCAACTTCTGTAGTGGAATCCGCTGTAATGGACTGCTTACAGCTCTTCCAACTAAACACTCCACCATTTAAGGTGAATAAATATCCAGATGTAAACTTTCTATCATCTATATCTAACTGAAAGTCAGAGTCAGTGAAACCATCTACTTTAAGCTCATCTCCTCCATAGACAAGAACCAAATCTTTAGTCCTTCTTAAGTACTTAAGGATGCCCTTGACTGCCACCCAGTGTGCCTCACCTGGGTTAGACTGATATCTGCTTACAACACTTACAGCATGACTAATATCAGGTCTAGTACATAGCATGGCATACATAAGACTCCCCACAGCTGATGCATAAGGGATCTTACTCATATGCTCTCTCTCTTGATCTGTCTTAGGAGACATATCCTTGGAGAGATGAATTCCATGTCTAAAGATAAGTAAACCCCTCTTGGAATTCTCCATACTGAACATCTTCAGTATTTTATCTATGTACATGGATTGTGAGAGACCGAGCAACCTCTTAGATCTATCTCTATAGATCTTTATTCCCAGTTTGTAGGTTGCTTCTCCCAAATCCTTCATGGAGAAGTTGCTAGAGAGCCAAAATTTTACCGATGAAATCATTCCTACATCATTTCCAATGATTATGATGTCGTCCACATATAGGACCAAGAATGTGACTGCACTCCCACTAACCTTCTTGTACACACATGGTTCATCCATATTCTGAAGGAAGCCAAACGATTTGACGACTTCATTGAATCGAATGTTCCAACTTCGAAAAGCTTGTTTCAGTCCATAAATGGACCGCTGTAGCTTACACACTTTATGGTCCTCACCAATAGATATAAAGCCCTTAGGTTGTTCCATATAAAGATCTTCCTCAATGTTTCCATTAAGGAAGGCAGTCTTTACATCCATTTGACATATTTCATAGTCATAGTGTACGGCTATAGCCAACAAGATCCTAATGGATTTCAGCATAGCTACTGGCAAAAAGGTTCCCTCATAGTCAACACCTTGCTTTTGATTATATCCTTTTGCCACTAGTCTAGCTTTGTAGGTCTCTACATTTCCATCCGAGCCTATCTTCTTTTTGTAAATCCATTTACAGCCTATAGGTACTATACCCTCAGGTGGATTTACTAAAGTCCAGACTTAGTTAGAATACATCGAATCCATTTCAGATTTTATGGCCTCTTGCCATCTACTCGAGTCGATGTCCAACATCGCTCCTTCATATGTAGTAGGATCATCTGGATGTTCCTTGTCGCCAAGAAACAACTCATCTCTCATCTCATGAAGATAACCATATCTATTTGGACGAGCAGATATCCTACTAGATCTACGAAGTGGTGGTGTAACAGTAGATTCTACCTCAACAGGGGCAGGAGTGGTATCAGTGTTGATCTGTGTACTCTCAGATAATTCCTTGAGATCTATCACTTGACCTTTGCCTCCCTCTTGAATGAATTCTCTTTCTAGAAAGATGGCAAACTTACTAACGAAGACTTTCTCTTCACTAGTGTGATAAAAATAGTATCCCAAAGACTCTTTTGGGTACCCCACAAATATACATTTATTCGATCTTGCTTCCAATTTGGTTGCACTTTGGTTCTTAACGTATGCAACAGAACCCCAAACCCTTATATGCTTAAGGCTTGGTTTCTTCCCATACCACATCTCATATGGCGTCTTAGCGACAGATTTGGAAGGAACCCTGTTCAACAAGTAAGCAGCTGTCTCTAATGCATATCCCCAAAAGGATATTGGCGTATCAGTGTAACTCAGCATCGATCGCACCATGTCCATCAAAGTACGATTTCTCCTTTCAGATATACACCATTAAGCTGAGGTGTACCAAAAGGAGTCCACTGCGATAATATGCCAGCCTCAGTAAGATGATCCAAAAACTCAGTGGTTAAGTATTCTCCTCCTCAATCCGATCGAAGAGCTTTAATACTTTTTCCAGTCTGTTTCTCTACTTCATCTCTGAACTCTTTGAACTTTTTAAAGGATTCAAACTTGTGTTTCATAAGATACACAGTCCCTAACCGTGAGTGATCATCGGTGAAGGTAATGAAGTAGGTGAAACCACCCCTGGCAACCTTATTTAAAGGTCCACATACATCATAATGTATTAACCCTAGTATGTCTCCTGCCCTCTCACTGTGACCAGTAAAGGGCGATTTGGTCATTTTACCCATGAGACAAGGTTCACAGGTAGGTAAGGGTACAAGTACATATGGGCCCAGTTGCCCATCCTTACCTAACTTGTTAATCATTTCCTCACTAATATGACATAATCTTAAATGCCATACATAGGTTGAGTCATTTTCATCACGAGGTCTTTTATGCCCTTTAGCATTATGATTCTTCTCTAAACAGTTTATACTACCATCCATGTTCAAGAAATATAGACCGCTTAGATATATGCCCGAACCAACAGATTTATTCCCAATAGAAATAGTACAACCATTCCTATCGAAAACAAATCCATAGCCAAAACGTGTTAAGGATGAAACCAAAACAATGTTCCTGACTATACCTGGCATAAACAAACAGTCTTCTAATTTCAAAACATGCCCTGATGGTAAAATCAAGTCACAAGTCCCAACAGCTAATGCAGCAACTTTTGCTCCATTTCCTACTCGAAGGGAAACTTGATCTCGACCCAATTGTCTGCTTCCTCTAAGTTCTTTAATATTGTTACATATGTGAGAACTAGCAATGGTATCCAATACCCAATAGCAAGTAGAGCTAATTGATAGATAAAATCCTGAACTAGGAACGATTCCTAATTCTTTAGACGGCTCATTGTTACAAGATTCAGTCAAACAATAGTCAAATTCAGTTTCAGATATTTGTTTGAGTATAACCATGATATCTGCAAAAATAAGTAACGGATTAATATATATTTCATTAAACCATAATAACTTGGTCTTTAGTTTTATGGTGTCTCCCACTATTTTATCAAATCTCATACACCCTCTATAGGATTCGAGAATTCAAAATTTGAATTCTTAATGGGGATTGGGGTCCCATTTGAATTAGTGAACCTCACATGATAGTTTCTTGGACCATTAATCCAAATGGGTGGATAACTCTTTATCCAATGCTTCACTAAGCAAGTTCCAACCTTCCTTTGGCCTCTAAAATACAGTAACCTCACATAATAGTTTCGTGGTTAGTGTACTTTAGTTAAATCACACCCACCATTCACACAAGTATGGTCAATTGAATGATGCACGCCTCACATAATAGTTTCTTGGGATGCGCCATTTTCGCACCTTGTGATATCCCATATGTAATAAGATAGGATGAACCCTCAGAATGAATGTGTTCCCACATATCTGCAGCCAAACACATTCACCATAAGAATCCACCTACCTTATAATGGTGGGAGGCTAGGATAAAGCACTCATATGCCTCGTCCTTATAATTAAATTTTGAAAACGAGGGGTTTTAGCTCTCATCATACTTAAACATACATCACATGCATACATATATCACATATATTAAATATTAACCATTCTTTATTATTAGTGCTTTAATGATACTCCCACTGACTTTAAAGGAAGGGGACACTATCATCAAAGACATATAATAATATGGTTAATGGGCCCCTAAAACATACATCTAACATATATATATGGGCCTTAATGGAAAGTTTATGGACTTTTAGGGTTGGGCCCAACTAGAGCCATCAGTTGAGCCCTAGGTCTAATGTAGGTGTTGTGATCGCAATTTTAACCTGTAACTATTACATAAAAAGAAAAGATCTTCTGAAGTCTTCTCTTTATCCTCCCACTGCTCCATGCATCCTCGGGTCCACCACGTACCTTCTCGATCTTTGATGTACATTTACATAAATAAATAAAGGGTATAAAGGATATAGGGGATACATATGGAAAGAGTGGAGAAGGCATGCAAGCCTTAATTAAAATTACATCACCAATAATTTAAACTACTTTAAATTACAACCCATAAAAGATTCACATCTCATGCGGCCAATCACATCCAGTTAAATTGGTCTTTAAGTCCATAACCTTCCATGTTTAATTATACAATCCAATTGCACAAAACAAAGCAACAAAGGAACAAGTAATAAATGGCAATGGCATATATTTAAAACATGTTTTAATCTATTTTTCATCCCATGAAAATAGATATCAATTTTAATCGCATTAAAATTAAGTAACACTTTACTTTATTGTTTTCTCTAAAACAACAAGAATCAGCCCATGTTTTGCATTAACAATTTGCCCTATTTAAAACAACTTTTTAAATTCAAGAACACTTCATTTCACTAGGATTCTCAGTGTTCTTTCCAATGGCAGGGGTCTCGTTAAGTGATTCCAACGTTTGATATCACTTTAAAGCGTTTTGTGACTGTTACTCCAAATCATGACAGATTTGAGTATAAGTCAAAAAATGCTTATTGCGGTTATCTAAAGTCAAAAATAAATTGTGGGAACTATTCCTACATATAGTCAAGACCTTATATTAGTGAAGTTGATAGGTGACCTGCTGTAAAAACCATTAGAAATAAATTAAAAGGAATTTACAACATTGCAATAACTGCTGTCCAGAAAAACAGCACACTGTTATGACTTTATAAAATTTATAAATCATAACAAAGCAATATATTTTCATGTACTAACCATTAGAACAATTCAATATATCAGTATGGATGATCCCAAAGCAATTTAATCGAATTGAAAAGCCAAAACCTCAAGGTTTAAACCTAAATCCCCAAATTTGGAAATTAGGGTTTCCAAAACCCTAACTTTATTCAATCTTTTTCTTCACTATTTGAATTTCAAAAATGTTCCAAAACAATTTTAAATAATGTAAAACATTTAATAAACATAAGTGAAGATGTAAAAAATGAAATCAAGGCCCATGCATGGCCGTGACACACTAGGGTTGTATACCCTAGTGTGGCCGTGAACTTCAAGAGGGAATTGGGCATTAGGGTTTTGTGATTTTGATTATTTCAAGATCCAAAATCATATATAATCATGTCACAATGTAGGATTTCACAAATCCATATCATATCATCCAATTTTAGGGTTTCCATATTTTAAAAAGATTCAAATCCATAGAATCTTGAAAAATCAAGAGATTGATGAACTTTGAAACTTTTTCAAAATAGGAAACTAACCTAAATAATCATAGAGTTTCTTAAACTTCTATGTACAGCCACCATGTATCAATTAATCCAATTAATTAATATTCAAATCAACTCACAATTATCCTATTTAATATCACATATCAAAAAGGCAAGAAGACAATTAAAGAAACTAATCTAATTAGGGTTCTTTCAAGATTCAAACTAATGAATCAAGATTAGGGTTTTTGCAAACCCTAAAGCCTCCAGCATCAAGTTGGCATACCTAGGGTTTCACAACCCATGGTGGCCGAATAACATCATAGGGTTATTAACCCTTATGGCCGAAAACAACAAAGGGGATGAAACCCCATAAAGCCGTGACTCTCTACGGTTTCAAACCCTTAGTGCAGCCACCAAGAACAACCCGCCACTCTTGGGTTTCCTAAACCTAGATGGCCGAAACTTTCAAGAGTTATAGAACACTAGTTGCAGCCATTACACATGAATCCCATTTATTATTCAAGGTTTACAAAAAATCAAAACAAAACATCAAGGGTTCAAGAACCCATAGGGCCGAATACTCCATTGGGGTTTTCTCAAAATCCCAAATTAAATAAAAACAGTTTTTAAAATTATGTCATACCAAGCCATTCATGATTCGAATCATGGATTAGAGTTGGCTCTGGTACCACTGAAAGAATACCATGAGAAAACGCAGTAGAAGGTAGGATTTTAAATTTCCATGGTACTCAGCCCAAGGATGAACTCTAACAATGAATCAAATCTACTTTAAATTAAAGACATTAAAATAAAGCTTACTTGATATGTTCCTTTGCAATGCTATCTTCAAATCCTCAAGCTCCAAAGTGTATGGATGCCTCCAATGAAGTCCACACGAGCACAAGATCACCCAAACCCGTTGCAACTTCACAACTATTAAAAAAAGGCAAGCATGGAGAGAGAGAGAGAGTGGCGGCTAGAGAGAGAGTGGCTAGGGTTAGCTCATGGCTCCGAGGGTTTTGCCCTCCTTCTCTTTTATGATGATAGGTTGCTTGTGCTAGCTTGACCTATCATCACATAAATATATAGTAAATATTCCTAGTATTTATTATTTAGTCCTTCTCTCATTAACACTTAATAATAAGGACATAAATAACAATAAATTGGAATATACCTCTCCCCTGACTCACTTATACCCATATGTGTGTGACCCATTGGGTTCATCCCAACGTAGTAGTGGTAGGGGACATCTCAATGTCTCCCAAAATAGAAACTCTCTATTTTTAGGTTCGATTGGAACAATTCCAATCTTGCCCTCAATGATAACACTTATTATTAGGCCTTCGCTAGTCATGAGTGACGTCTAGCAACATATCATGACGTACCCTAGGTATGGGTGAATATATCTACAGAAATAAACCCTTCGTGTAATTGATAATCCCTCACCAAACAATGTCATGATTAAATTAATCGGGTATGGATTCATGTCAAAACCCTAATTTAATCTTATGTTATAAATTCACCAAAAATACAATCTTAATTAGGTATACCCTTGAAACACTTTTCTTGGTAACCTTCTGCTTTGGCCAAAGACTTCATTGAGTTTGTGAATTAACTATGACATTCGTCCTTTTCTATTAAGGGTGGTGATCCTCTATTGCACACTCACTTACCTTCACACATAACTCACTAGAGCTAATGAGTACCGATTACATCCTTATGGATAAGGGTGTACGATCAAACTCTAGCAATTCATGCATAAGATAACAAGTGATGTCTCAAGTCTAAGGATTACAAGTGTGACAATACACATGAGCAGCTTTTGACATATAAATAGAATTCCATAAGCTGTACTCATATTGGTCACGTTCGGTGTACTTGTTCTCTAACAAGCACCCACAGGTTTACTATAGTGTCTCTACACAGATGGCTCGAGACTCACCATCCTCCCATGGAGCTAGTATAACCT
This sequence comes from Hamamelis virginiana, assembly GCA_017140935.1. Taxonomy (NCBI): domain Eukaryota; kingdom Viridiplantae; phylum Streptophyta; class Magnoliopsida; order Saxifragales; family Hamamelidaceae; genus Hamamelis; species Hamamelis virginiana. The sequence goes on from JAESVK010068409.1 coordinate 25,184, forward strand.
GTGCTAATCTTAACGGTTTATAATCCTCCAAATATATAAACCTTTGATCAGGAACTGGTTTAGGATAGATGTACTTGAGAGTTGTAAGTCTCTCTATCTCAACACTTTGAGATATAACTCTCTATCATACTATACATGGACTTTATCATGAACATAGTTAAACACAAGTTTACATGATAAATAATAGCCATTTTATTCATGAATAAAGTTTCATACATGAATATATAATGAAATATAAATCCTTAAATACAACTTAACAATTGGTTTTAGGGCACATATCTAACACTGATCAAGTGGAGATAAATAAGCAAATCGGGCATAGGCTTTTCTGGCCAAGTTGCTTTCTCCGGCTAAGGTGAAGCCTCTGTGGATAGAATCGATGACCCCGGCCAACCTCTGCCTTAGATCGGGCTATCTTTGGATTGGATCGGGCACACCCAGTGGATTATTCTCTACGCGAGGCTGATCAATGAAATCTTTTAAGAACCCCCTTTTTTTTAGGCTCTCGATTTCATTTTTCAAGTCAAAACACTCTTCTATCAAGTTACCATGATCCCGGTGGAATGCACACCATTTGTTTTTATCTTTTTTCTTTGGATCCGAATTCATTCATTGAGGCCACTTCACAAAAGGCTGGCCCTATACCTCATTCAGGATATTATTGTTCGGTAGTCGGAGAGGAATAAAAGTTGTGAATCATCTAGTCGTTGATCAACTAATCTGAATGAATTAGAATTTTTCTTCTATGATCGATTGGTATAAACATCAACAACTCCAAATTGGATCAGTTTTTCCTCAACAAATAAGTGTTTGGGCCAATAAAATCCTACCTCATGGAGGTGTATCTGTATTTGGTGGAGTAGGTGAACTTACTCGTGAAAGAAATGATCTTTACATGGAAATAAAAGAATCTGGAGTGATTAATGATTAAAATATTGCATAATCAAAAGTGGCTTTAGTCTACGATCAGATAAATGAACCGTCGGGAGCTCATATGAGAGTTAGTTTGACTGCGACCATTATCGCTAGTATTATTTTTTTGTTTTTTATCTACTGTCACTTGTCATCCGATTCTCTATCTTTTCTTTTTTGGTTGGACTCCCAATTTTTCTTATTAGTGTCGAATACCTCATCGATATCAATGTACTTTCTTACTCTCTCCAGAAGTTCCGTGAGGGTTTTTGGTTCTCTTTTGCAAACAACACCTTACGGCTTTTGGTTTTTAAGCCCTTCATCATTGTAGCGATGGCGACCCCTCATTGAGGACGTCGATCTCCAAAAACGCTGAACTAGACCGCTAGATGTATGATTTAAGGCTCACATCCTTAACCTGACCAAGATTCAAGAGATGGGTCACTGGCCTCTTTGGTTAGTGGCTGCTGACAAAGTGGGCTATGAGTGTGGTGCTTAAACTTTGGAACGTTCCCTTTGATGAGGGAGCCAGTCTTTGGAACAAGGTTCAGGCCGACCCCTTAAGAATCATAGGAAAGGCTCTACACATTATAAGGTCGGTGACCCCGTAAGGTACATATAATCTTTAAAAGTTAAAACATGTTCTCTGGCATCGGTTGTCCAGTCATAGGGATCAATTGGTGGTAATTTAAACTTGTTAAGGAGGGATTCTCGAAGTATACGAGCAATGAATGGTGACGTGTTATCCAAGTTCTCATATTCTGTTTGGTTATCACGGACTAAATCGTTCCTCCCAAGGTAAGGTACATACTGAGTTAGTTCAGGTTGGTTGCGCCTCGGCCCTAATCCCAAAGTCTCATGGGATCTTTCCGGAACATGACCCCCAACAAGTTGGCGTCGATCTAGGTTGGTCGATCTTTGCCCGAAGCCAACCTCCGAACTGTTGTCTTCCCCTTCTTAGCGCCTATTTCCCTCGATGGGAAGTGCCGAATAACGGCTATCTACCACTACCCGACGTTGTTGGTGAGGGTGATCGATTTCTTGAACACCAAATTAGGATTCGACCTCCTCATGGCCGTTTGGGATCCTTCTGGGAACAGTCTTGTTGACCATTCCTATGATGGGGTGGAACATATGGTATTTCATCCTCAATAGGTGTCACTAATGGCGTAATTGGAGTGTGCGGGGCAGCTGTTTTAGCCCCTTGGTGATTTGATTTACCTTTCTCTGTTAAATCATGGACCTTTTCTACCCTAGCGTGTGACTTGAAAGTCTCAGGATCGTTTGACCCGTAAAGTTGGCTGACATCATCCACCAATTTTTTGACATTACCTCTTAATTCATCAATATATCCCTTCTGCTCTTAGGTATTTTTCTGCAAAGTCTGAAAGATTTGGTCTTGTTTTTTTGCAGATTATGCATCTAACCGCTCATTCAACTTCTCAAACTTTAAAGCAATTTCTTGCATCAATCTTGCATTGGCTTCTACCCAAAGGTTTGGCATGTCTCGCATGTTCTTGTATATCTCAGCTAAAGTTATTTCTACGCTAGGGTCTTCCTCCTCGTGGGATCCATCAGATGATGGCCCACGACCTTCAGTTGGGTTGCTTATTAACCTTGTAATTGGTCTCCTAGACATTCAACACTCGATGGTCCCACCAGGCGTGCCAAAATGGTGTTCCCAGTGTAAAATTCGATCTCAAAACCTTGCGCGCAAAGGTCTCTACGCAAGCGTGCCAAGACTAGTTAAAGCCCAAGAGACCGTTTTGAACACGACCTCTAGCACCTTCTAGGCCGTGAAATTAGGAAAGGTCCTAATCCCTAGTCGATCACTTTAAAAAAATGGAATCAGGCGATTGGCGAAGATTAGAGGTTGATCCTCTTAGATTCTAGTGTGAAATATCTAAGAAAAACTAAAATCCGATTCAAATTACATCGAAATCAAACCGATCAACTTGCTTGGAATGAAATTGGAAATGCATTAACATGAGAAATACTTACAATGCTTGGGATTACAACACTAGAAATAGAAATCGACATACTTGGAATGAAAATATGCTCATAAATTGAAATGCGACGCTTGCTTGAAGTAAAAATGATTGAAACTTGAAGAACTATGGCTTGAAATTGAAAAGATGCTTGAACTAAACTAGTAATGCTTGAAATAAGCTTGAAATAAGCTTGCTTGCTAAGAGAAAGACCTAAAAATCTACTAGAAGATCTTGAAGCATTGCGCTGTTTTGGAGTTAGAGTTGTGTGTTTGCTTATCTCTTTTATAGGGGTATATATAGGCCACGGCAAGGTCTGGCCAGCCATGTAACTACCCACTTTGTACTCTTTTGAAGTAGTGTTCCACTACTTTTTAACTTCTCACATGATGTCTAAATGATTGTCACATGTCCCACTAACTTTTCTAGACTTCATCTTTGCTTGACATGTGGCATAACCACCGACTAACTAAATAGCCACTTTCTTGATTAACTACCCACTAACTAAATTAATGGCTCACTAATAATATGGTTAGTGGCCACTAATACACCAACTTCCATGCCACATGACACCTCACCATTGGTTGGTTATTTTTATGGTAAACAATACATTAATTTCAATTTCTCCTAAGCTTTGTTATTTAAAAGTCTATTTTATTCAATGTCTTTCATTTTACTTTAATGGGTTCGTTTTCTGTTTTTTAGAATGCATGGGATTGCAACATCAGGCATACATTTTTTATTCCGATGTAATGGGTTCAAGATCTAGTTGTTGATGCAGAGCAATTGCTCGCGGTTGGTTGATGATGACTTGGAGGCATCGAATCAGGCCCAAAGTTGTCCACGGGAATGATTCCGATGAGGCGAAAGTGTTTGATTCCAATGATTACTGATACGAATTTAAGCAATTTTAGATTTTTTTAGGGAGGAGCCGCCGAGAGGCTGCCGACGAACCTCTCGTCGACAGGCAGCTGGTCAGCTGTTTACGGAGAGAGATGGGGGTACAGAATTGGGAATTAAATAAAAATAAATAAGAAAATATGACTTTTTGCAATAAAATACTTTCAAATAATTAAATGAGACTTTTGGCAAAAAATAAAGGGCAATTTACATGAATAATCCCAAGTTTTCAAAATATTACGTCCACGAACCCGATCCAAAAATATTTACGGATATAAACCTATTACTGTTTTTTTGGACGAAATTGCCCCTAAAATTGAAGTTTGACCAATTTTGTAAAGAATCACCAATTTTACACGTAATCCCCAAAAATAAATTGAATACCCAATCACCAATTTATCTTATAATCACCAATTTTCTTAAGAATCCCCAATTAACTTTATGTCACTTCAACAATTAATGCTGGTCATTCAATGTCCCCCGAATTTTTTATTAATAAAAATTATTACACATAATCACCAATTTAACACGTAATCCCCAATTTTATAAGCAATCCCCCATTTATTACAGAATCCCCAATCACCAATATTTCACGGAATACCCAATTTATCATAGAATCCCCAATACCCATATTTACACACAATCACCATATTTACACATAATGCCCAATATGAAACAGAATACCCAATCACCAAATTTATACACAATCCCCAACTTTTCTAATAATCCCCGATTCCAATATGTCACATCATGCTTGTCATTCAATGTCCCCCTACAAAAATTATAACACATAATCACCAATTTAACACGTAATCCCCAATTTTATTCGAAATGCCCAATTTATTACAGAGTCCCCAATCACCAATATTTCACGGAATACCCAATTTATCATATAATCCCCAATACCCATATTTTCACAGAATCACCAATTAGTACACATAATCCCCAATAGTAAACACAATACCCAATCACCAAATTTATACACAATACCCAACTTGTCTAATAATCCCCAATTTCAATATGTCACATCAAGCATGTCATTCAATGTCCTCCAATATTTAACACATGATACCCAATTTATCACATAATCCCCAACCTTGAATATAATATGGAATCACCAATTTTATACATAATCACCAATTATCAACTAAGTTGTCACATCATGCATTCCAATCAATCACTTTACATTTGACTAAGCAATAATAAATTATTATTCTTAAGTATCATTAGAAAACATAATTCAGTTACAAAAAATTTAATTAAGTTAATTAAGTTTAGTTAAGTTAACTTATACGTTTGGATACATTTTATTGTTGTTTATCTGCTCTCTATCTCACCATCTCATACAACAAGCCACCCATCTCTCTACCTCTCCACTCTTCACAGCATCCCGCCCTCACTCTCATCATCTCCGCCCGAGATTGCTCCGGTTTGATGCCTTCTTGGCGCCGCTCTTCACATTATCCCGCCCTCTCTCTCATCATCTCCGCCCGAGATTGCTCCTGTTTGACGGCTTCTTGGCGCCGCTCTTCACATTAACCCGCTCTCTCTCTCATCATATCCGCCCGAGATTGCTCCTGTTTGACGCCTTCTTGGCGCCGCTCTTCATAGCATCCCGCCCTCTCTCTCATCATCTCCGCTCTTACAATCACCGATTTTACGCCTTCTTGGCGCCGCTACGTTGCTCCTGCCGAAAACTACCCACTCGACTCTGCTCCCACAGATTCTGGCATGTTTCTTCGTTAGTTCCCTATGCTATTTCCATTTTTTGGTTGTTATTTGTATTGTTTGCCAAATGTTGGGGTCCTATTATTACGTGTTATAAGTGAATAATTCAGCCACCAATTTATTCGTTAGCCAATTATGTTTAAGAAACTGGTAACAACTGAAAAATTACACAATTTTGATAGTTTATGATGTATATATTTTAAGAATTACAGCTGTTAGTAGAAACTGGATCGTAAGGACCTAATTTTGTATGCTGACTAGCAGTTAGTGGGGCTGGGGGGAATGAGGAACTTATAGTAATTTGTAGTTTCTACTCTTACATTTTATTATGCTACTGTTTGGGCTTTAAGTATATCAAATTATAGCTTCTTATTTTCATCTTCACCAATTCAAATTGCAGAAATTGAAATTAATTTTTCACCTAGAAGTTCAATTGCGTTGTTTTAAACCATCCATCAACCCTATAAATACTTTTATTTTCAATTTAAGAATAAGACTGGATAGCCTGTTTAGGGGAATTAGTTGGGTACGATTATGCGGAAGTTGAATTACATTTTCTCTCTTAAACCATAAAGAATGAGTAGAGTACAAGGTGAACATCAATTTGTAGTGGATTAGATTTTCGGTTATGTTATATTTATATATGATGTGTTTTGTTGTTTACAATTCATTTGCGGAAAATTTGGTAGCATACACCCCACCCCTTAGTTTGGTTGCTTAGAAAATAACCCAATTTAAAATTCAGTATATTTTGGTTTTATTGATGTTAGTGTTTGTAATCATTTTTTTTAAATTTTTTTAATTTTTTACCAAAATGCAAAAAAAAATCATTTATGAAATCCATTGTCAAACTTTTAAAATATTACTTGTACTGCCATATTAACTCGGAGTATCTTAATTGAAGTACAAAATTGACAGTTAACACATCTAAATTTCACGAAAGATAATATATTAAACTTCATTGTAGGGCATCACATTTCGGTAGAATACAATGATCCTACATGGGAAATGCAAAAAATGTATATATATATCAACACGAGACTTGGTTGTGCATGCGGAGTATGGGTTTGGTTGCAATGTTCTTCAATTCTATGAACATCTTTTATTTATCAAATCAGTAATGATTTGAACAGGCCACAAAATCAAGTTATGATATACAATGTGCATTTGAGAAGGAGAATATTGACGATACTTATCCATTGTTACGGATATTGAATTGTTTGAACATACTATTCAGCACTGTGGTCTCCATCCGAACTACAAACTAAAATAAAAAAATATAGCTTTTCTTTTTTATGCTATGATTATCCTTTAGTAATTAGATCCATGTGCAACTTATGCTTGTCGAGTGATGCAATAGTGTTTGTATATGCGTTTGAATATATTACCCAAATTACATTTCAATTTAAGATTCTGAATTAATTGGACATGTAGACATAGTAGTTATTGAGAATGCCTTCTATAGTTGCACCACTATAGTAGACGGTTACAATAGTACACACTGGACATTGTATTTGTGTTTCACTTTTCCTTATTTGTTTATAATTGCAATAGATCTATCTCCCATATAGTCTACTGCAGGTGGTAAAGTTTTGAAGAGTTCGGATGGAAGAAGGAGTTGCAGTTTTCTTGATTCATTACAATGGGAAATTTGAAGACCGAAATGGTTGTGAGGAGTGCATTGGTGGTGAAAGACGCGTGATTAGACTGCAATATAGTTGTGGCTTTGATGATCTTATGTCCACTATACACAACCGCATCGGTACGGCACCATCGTTTACAAGATTACGGCTAAAATGGCTTGCACCCATAGGGAGATTCATGCCGTCAATAACAACTGAACTAAATGACGATGAAGATTTGAAAGGGATATTTGAGCTGTTTAAGAACTCAACCATCTCATTGGGTATGATATATGTTTCAAATCAAAGCCCCATACCGAGTAGCCATCCAATTTCAACACCTCCGATGAGGTATAAAACCACGTGTGTTTAACATTGCTGCGTAAAATTTCAGATCCATACTGATACAATCGTCATACAAGTATCGTCATTAGTGCTATATGTTCAAATTTCACTTACATTTATTACATTTAATTTAGTCTACGCTTCTTGATATTTGGATTTAATTTATTTATTGATATCCATAAGTTAGGTAAATTGAATAATGCGTTAATCATTCCGCATAATATTGATGCATACTCGTGTTGGCTTTTGCAAGTCATGAGGTTCACGCTGAACCTATATACTTGTTAGTTATGTCATCTTCACACCACAATTATTAATGAGACTTTCTTTCAACATGCATATTCAATGTTACCTGTGCATAAAGTATCATATATATATTTATTGTAGCCTGTTAATCTTTTTATTGTTGTTTGGTTATTAAGGTTACATCAAATAACTTGTTTATATAATATGTACCTTATATATTATCGCATTTGATACTAGAGTACATGTGTTTTATCTCGTAATGCAAAGTAATTCATTACCTATTAACTACTAGTTTACCTGTAACTATGATTAAGAGCACCAGTCCACCATACTCACGTTCGCTTTACTTACCATGATTAAAAATGATATTCAATTTCGAATTTTTTTAATATGAGATGCACAACATTTTCTTTTTTGGACGGCGTATGGATAATAGTGAATGGCTAGAACCCGCATCCAAAATCTCGGAAGAACCTTATATGGCGTGCCATATTAAGCGAGAACCGAAGATCGAAGAACGTATCAGTCATGGTTTATATCCGCCAGCAGATAACGTTCCTCATGTTGTATCTTCCCCACCACTGGAGTATGAAGGTTGTTCAGTAGGAGGTGCCCGTATTCGGCATGAACCTCCTCAAAAAGCCTCTCCAACATGGTATGTTTACTGCCATTATGGAATTCCACATAAGAACAATGCACTTATATGTTGCGGTTCATCTATAACATGACGTATTATTTAAAAATTTATAGTGTAAGTATTTGATAATATCCTTCACATAATCTACTTCTATTATTTTCAGTGAGAATAAATCGTTTAATTCTGGACCGGGTCCGGTATTTGAAAATCCTCCCTCTATAGATGTGCCACATGGTGATTTGGATTCAAAGTGTTTTGCGCATAAAGAAGAACATGCAAATGCTCAATCGGATTCGAACCTCAATGAATGTGATGACTCGGACTCATCCGCTTCATCTGATGCACTTATAACCGACGATTTCTTGGAAGATTGCTTCTTGCGAGAGGGTCAGTCATTTTATACGAAGAAGGACTTACTTGATGCAATTCGAGAACATTCAATTCGCCAAAATTTTGACACCCAGACTAAATACTCTTGCCCCTACAAAGTTGGTGTCATCTGTGCAACTGATTCATGTGGTTGGAGTCTGCATGCATCTTTATATATGGGACGTTTCACTATCAAGACGCTAAAATCCAGGCACACATGCTCGCTTCCAGCTCGAGGCGCTGATCACAAGCAAGCAACTTACCTTTGGATTGTGGATAAGATGGCTGCATTGTTTCGGCGTCAACCAGATATGAGAGTTAATGCCATACAATCTACAATGTTTGACAATTGGCGAATCCAAATAAGCTACCGAAAAGCACACTTGGCAAAGGAGAAACTACTTGAGATGGTGCACGGTTCCTACGAAGAATCTTATCGGTTGCTTCCGATTTACAAAGAACATTTCATTGCCACTAATCCCTCAAGCTTTATGCAGATACAACATAATCTTTATCCTATGGGTACGGGTGACCTGTCATTTGTCCGTGCTTTTTGGACAATTGGTCCATGCATGAATGCATTTCGTGCGCACATGCGACCCCTTATATCCATGGATGCCACGCATTTGAGGGGTAAGTTTCCTGGTGCATTAATGATTGCATGTGGATTTGACGGTAACAACAAGACAATACCCTTGGCATTTGCTGTTGTTCCAATCGAGAATTATCATAATTGGGAATGGTTTCTAGAACACCTTCGCGATCAATTGGCTGGCAATTTGGGTAGCCGTACATTGACGTTCCTTTCTGATCGGCAAAAGGGGTTAAAACATGCAGTTCCCAAAGTTTTTCCACATGCATTTCATAGGTATTGCATGCAGCACCTCCAATCAAACTTTCATGTTAAGTTCAAGGATGTACAACTTAAGAAGTTGTTTTGGATTCTGTCCACCCACTACAGAGAATGTGATTTCAATGCTACCTTGGCGGAAATTGCCAGGTTGGATAATAAAGCCCAAGATTGGATATCAAAAGTTCCTAAGGAACACTGGTCCAATGCTTTTTTCCCTGGTCGCAGTTATGGGATTATCACTACAAATCCTTCTGAATCTCTAAATTCAATTTTTCGAACTGCTAGGACATTTCCAATTGTTAAACTCATCGAATATACGCTTGAGAAAGCGTCCAAAGATTGGCACCAAAATCTCTGTGACTCGCGTCACTGAAGTGGTCATTTGACAGCCAAAGTTGAAAGCAAGATGATGACATTACGCGATAGGGCTCGTGGACATGAGGCATACCAATTTGGACAGTTTAATTAC
>JAESVK010068412.1:0-11194 GCA_017140935.1 Hamamelis virginiana
ACGTATAGCTGATTTCTAAGGCTATAAATACACTTGCCATGAAGCTTCATTATATACACAATCATATACACTATTGCAGCTTACAAGTGTTCATCATTCTTGAGTGATTCAATTCCTGTATTTCTCTTTATGAGCAAATTAGTTTAAATCTTTGAGAGATATTATTGAGAGCGTATTTGATGTATTCTCAGTGTTGTTGAGAATCATATTGGTGGTCATCCATATTCACTTGTATTTCTTGTGAATTTAAGGTTTTGTATAAACCTTGTTTGGTGAGAGTCTTCCACTGTGAAAGAAGGCTGTGTAAAGGTTTGAATCTCCACCGGAAGTGAGATTGATAGTGGATTAATCCTTGAGACGGAGATCTTGAGGCGTGGACGTAGGCGGAGACCGAACCACATTAAAATCCTTGTGTTTGAATTTCTCTAACTCTATCTCTTGCATTTAAATTTATTTACTTGCTTTATATTTTGCTGAGTTGAGATTTAATATTGCATTCTAGTTATTAAAAGTTTGAGTTTTCAAAAACACTCTATCCCATTTTTAAATTAGTTTTTAAATTGCCAATACTCTATTCACCTCCCCTATAGAGTATATTTTGGGCCAACAATATATATATATATATATCTGTAGACTGTGAATACAAGTTGTGAACAAACTAAAGCAAGACGGTTTTAATTCCATTATAAATGGAAATGAGGACTTTTCTTGTGAAATAAAAGTGACTAAAATAAGACGGTTTTGTAACTATCCTGGACAACTGTCTTTTTAGATACAATTTGACGAAGACATTACTAAAACCATCTTCTTATTTATGTTATTAAGATGTTTTAAAATTGTCTTCTTATTTTTTATTAAAAAGACACTTTAAAACTGTCTTTTTAGGTACAACTTAACAAAGACGGTTTTGAAACCGTCTTCGTAGGTTCATTATTAAAAGACGATTTAAAACCGTCATCAATTTTACATATAAGAAGACGGTCAAAAAACCGTCTTCTTTTCTTTTTAGGCAAACAAGACGTCTCCCATAAAGACGGTTTTAAAACCGTCTTCTTTTTTAAACAAAGACGGTTTAAAACCGTCTTCTTTGGGCTTTTTTGTAGTAGTGAAACAAATAAATAAATCTATAACAAAAATGAGTGTAGGGATGTTAAATTGAATGAATGCATTCAAGACAATCTAGAACTAGCCCCAACTATTGATAAAATAAAGGAGGATTGATTGCCTGGTGCATACATGTTCAAGACACCACAAAGCAAGGAAATATGCAATTAATGAAAACTGGAAATGCTAAAAAGGAGACTGGATGTCCGTGAAGATCTATCACTGTGAACATGATAACTTGTTTCAGAGCTTTGTGCAATAGTATTGTGTAATGATTCAGCAGCCCTCATGCATACTTGTTTCAGAGGAACATTAATCTCGACCATACAGTCAATTAATTGCACATTGGTTAAGATCGGCCCTTAATAGAATATTTCAAAGAAGATCAATATCCTAAATCTTTAATTTGATCACATACAAAATTTCAGTCAGCTGAAACCACAAGAACCTGTATGAGATTATTATTTGGAAGGTTACATGCTTAGAATTATCTGTTTCACTATGGAGCCCATGTGCACATCAAGATGTGGTCCATCAATTTAATGGTAAGATCGACGAGATCTGTAAAGTATACAGTAAACTCCACTGAACTTGCATCATTGCATTGATGTTTCTCGTAACCAGAGATGCTACAAACTGCCATAAATTTTGCCAAAACATATAGTAATAACACATGAACCAGTGAAAAGAAATATATAGAAAATAGTGAGGAATGATCGTGATTCTTATAGGAATTTAGATAGAGCAATTCAAAGAGAAACACTTTGGTTCTATTAATTATTTTCATGACATTTGAATAACATAACTTGGAGGCTTTTAAATGGGCAACAAGACAAATGCCAACCTAAGAGGTTTGAATAACATACCTTGGAGGCTTTTACATGGGCAAGACAAATGCCAACCAAACCAACCCCTGAACCAATCTGATTTTATATTTTTTGAGGGGCAAGCCAAAAACACACACAAAATGAAGAGGAAAGAAAGTCAAAATATGCATTCAATGAATAAAAATTTAAAATTATACGTAGTCTACCAAAACAGATATAACATCTGCATCCACACGAAAAAGAAAAGACTACCAATGCACTACAAGAAATCAAACAAATGAAAAAAAGAAAAGTCAGTTGCCAGAACAACACAAGTCATTCCTGAGATTTTTATTAGCAAAACATTATTTAAATGATTGGTTCAGAGCTTTAGTAATAGTAATATGGGGAAATTGACAACATTAAATCATTTAATAAGTTATTCATGAGTAAATCAATTTAGACCAATATATGCAATTTAATATCAAAGAAACAAAGTTTTGAACATATACCTTACCTCAAAACATGATTTATTAGAGAATATTTCGGGACAAGAAAGTATGGACTCTGACAAAAATAGACTTGAGGGCCAAACAGAACACCTGTTTAAACCAAATCATTAAGAACTAATTTTAATTAAATAACACGCTTAGTATAATTCAATGTTTGACTTGAATTAATTTTACATTAATAAACATGCTCAATAAAATTCAATGGAACAACTAATATGCCCACAGCAAAAACCATCTGAAATTAAAATTATGCATGAAAGGTTGATAGATCCAATGAATAAATTGTTAGTACTCACCAGAAACTCAATAAATAGTAGAACTTCTGAAATTTAAGTAGCATAGTATCTAAGCAAATATTCAAAAAATTGCCTGTCCATGCATAAGCGGATCTAGAACATAAGTCCAAAAGAAAAACAAAACATGCCAAGAGAGAGAAACTAAAAAGATTACAATAAGTGCTCTTACAGAATAGCACAATAGTTGTATATCCATTATGGTTGGCTGCTTTTGAATAATGATTCAAATTAAAAGCTCTAGCTCAAAGAAATAATCAACAATTTGATGGTGCAGATACTACATATAGGATACAACATAACAACAACAAAGCATACGGTCTTCTTCAAGCATGTTGAGGGAGCATTGCAGCAAACTACCAGCTTCATTGAGCTTGGACAACTTGGGAGTTTAAAGCAATCTATAAAAGCGCCAACATGTCAACAAAACTAGAATTCATGGAAAAAATTGAAAAGTTCTGTAGTCAGACATCACAAGACTAAAAATTCTTACCATTAGGAAAAAGAAATGAAATGCATTTACGGATCGTTGAGTTTCTCACCAGATTATTGTCCTAACAAATGAGAATTTTTGTTATGATGAAATGGACCAGGCTCTGGTTTATATGATGAAATGGACCAGGCTCTGGATTTTGGTGGTTATGAGAAACCGATCTTTGGTTTATAAAAACCAGGCTCTGGTTTATATAACTTAATATGAAAAGGAAAGTTTTCATATTAATTAATAGATAACATGTTACGGCATTAAGGGAACAAAAACAAAAAACAAAAAATGGACAAAGGAATCCCTTACAAAACAGCCACCCATATACATTTAGGCAAAAATCAACAAGATATTGAAGTTACCCAAGATGGAACTCTGCAATATAGCATACTAGTAAAGGTCTTTTGAGAGATAATACAAAGCGATAATAGCATCACAAAGCAAAGACAAGCAGTCCACAACGGCTAGCACACAGTAGCTCCAAGCAAAAATTTAAAACTACCTAAGAAAACCCAACTGCAGCAATATACATCCCACACCAAGCAATATTCCAACCAAAATATTCAGCACACAAAACAACATAAAACATGAAGATTGCTTCAACCATTTCATCATAGCAGTTGCCATTGAAGGGCACAAATTGAAGAAGCAGAGAATAACCAATCAATTTGAGCGAAACCACCCATTATGTGAATTTTTGTTCAATATCAGGTTTTTTCAGTTTATGCATGTGCAATTTCACATAAGAAAACATCATATTTTTCTAGCTTATTTCATAGAAAAAAGTCTTTTGTTGATAAGTTGAATCCTGTTTCTCAAAAGTTTATTGTGCCTAGACTGCCTACTATTTGACTAAATGCAATAGAAACCCACTAGTTCTTTCAGAAATATCTACTTAATTTCACAAAAGTTCTCTATATGCTAAAAAAGAAAAGAAACAAGACAAAGAAGAAGAAGAAGCAGCAGCTCCCCATCAAATTTAATATTTCAATTCTTTAGAAAAAATCAAGTCGTCCAACAAGATATTGCACATTAACACAGGCTCCCAATGATTCTTTATGAGACAAATTATTATACTGTCTTCAGGTATCTCTCTGAATATAAGAGTCTTCTTAGTTCCTTGGAAAGGTAGTAATATACCACAAGCATGAACATATAGCTCAAATCAGTGACAACTCAATAGAAATGAAAATTCTATATTTATTTCCTATAAATTTTAGAGTACAGATAAACAAGGAAAATTCATCTTAGGTTCGCTTTCCACCAGACCCATTTATCTAATTCATTATATTTTGTCATCAGCTGTGATGATATGCACATGAGAAAGAGCGGGAGGATGATATTCTACCAAATTACTAGGGGGCGCATTATGTTTCTACAAATAAATAGTACTTACCCCAAGCTGATCAACAACATTTGTTGCATAACGCTCATCAGTTGTATAGTGAAACAAGTAGAAATGTGCTATGTCCATTCAAGAAAGATGGAATAATCAAAGAAAATAGACAAGGAATACACTCCTCAAATAGAAACCCATTAAGCGATAAACCCCTAAGAGCCATTCTCTTTACAACATCTTTGTAAGGAGCTTCATCCCATGGACTGAAATTCAAACATAAAAAGTACATGTAAGAAAAATATTATGGGGAGAAAACAACACTAAAGCAACTGGCTCATAGAAATTTGTAGGCAACTGAAATAGAAGTACTGTTGCAAGTATTCATTGAAGAAACAAGAGTAATAGAAAACTAATAATAACAGTGCCACATCCCAGCTATTTGAGCTTGGGTACTTTAATCCTTTCCAAAAAGAACCCACCTGTTAAGCTATATCTTCAATCAAAGCATGTCATTTTAGATGACAAACAACCAACTCTATTTGAGATCCTTTTTTTTTTTTCGTATGTATAAGAACACTAGATAATATAGCCAAAGAACCAATAATATACAACATGCTAGACAGGGGTTTTGAATTTGAGACCAAGAATACCACACCATCATGCCACACTAAATGGGTTAGACAAAGAACTAATAATATTACAAACATTCTAAGCTTAGAATAATATATATTGGACAATTACGCTCACTCGTAGAAATTAGAGCATCTCAATTGCACCAGCTAGGCACACTTCAAGCTGCTAGTTGAAGCAAATACATGGATTCAAAGATGTACAAGAAAAACTGAACTCCTAAATTATTTTGATCAAATAGTTAAACAGGTATGAACTACTTTATTAAAAATAAAATAATTAGTAAGAAACCCCAAACCTGTCCAATATTGTAAGCACTCAGTGATGAAAGTAGAAGACTGAGAGAAGGCTGATTGCCAAAGAATGTCTGCGAAAGATAATGCAATGGTTAGAATAAATCATCCAATTTCATACAAATGATGTTGTGAGGAATAAATAAGATGATGAGGAAACATTCTCATTTAGCAGCTGTTTTGGGTTTATAAAAAACTGAAATTTGGTTAGATATCTAGATTTATTGGCATAGGTGTCAATCAAAAGGCAAATGGAGTAGTACTGATTCTTGTCTCGCCATAATTATATGGGAAATTCTTAAAATTTCTTTGTTCATTTTTCCCCAACTTTTTCTCTGCTCAGATTTTTATTGAGAAGTGAAACACTTGATACATGAAAAAAATATATTTCATACCTGATAATTTTCACAAAATTCTTCAGAATTTGGGTTTTTTCTTTTTGGGAAAATTATAGTTTTAAGTTCTTATATTCTTTGACAAAATATAAAATTTATCTTGATATAAAAGGGGAAAAAGACTGAGACACCTATGAAAAGCAGCATAAAACCTATCTTCCCATTAAACAAGGGCATCTCGTTGTGCAAAAAAGTTAGGGATTCTTTATACCACCAACCCCACACAAATTAAACAGCTTGCACAGAAATTATAACTCAAATCACATACCAATTAAAACCAAGTAAGCAATCTTTTGACACACAAAAACTCCACTGGATCCCCAATTGTGAAAATAATAATGTTCACTTGCCTCACCCTTATTCCATTATAAATTCAAAAGTTTTATCTCCTGCTAAGAACAACTGAAATCGAGATATATGACTCCACCGACTTTCGACATGCTCCCCACAGAAATTGTTGAGCCACTAAAAACTTACTTCTAACAAGTCCTCACTCTCTCGATCTTTATCCACCAAAACTACAACCTTGGAGAGTGACTTGATTTTTAAATCATTGCATCCAAACACCTTTTTAGACCAAACTACAAGAGATTGAGAAGAAGTCAACCTCCATGAACCGATAATCACATTGAATCTGCTGCTACAGCTATTGAGCAGCTATTGATTTATCATGGTTTCTATCACAACACTACTATCAAAACAATGGCTCCACTGGCCTCTCTTGGTAGTAGCAGAACAACACTTATAAATCAACAACTGAAACTGACCCAATTAATATCTATAGCAGTTGAATCAAATATAATGGTGGATTAATAGAGGTTGAATATTCGGTCACTTATGGAGAAAATAGAAAAGAAAAACCAAAACGCTCACCAAAGAAGAAGACTCAAGGGTGTGGTGTGCCTTGGAGAAAATAGAAAAGAAAAACCCTAATTCTCCAACCCCCAATAACCTAGAAAAGAAAACCCCTAAAAAAATTTGTAATCTATATCATCCACATTATCAAACCAGAAACTAGAAAGAAAAAAATATATAAAATACAGACTTACCTGATGAGAAATCTTCAAATAACTAGAGATTTAGCCGTGAGATCGATCTTCAGAGAGAGAGAAAGAGAGATCTTTGGAGAATGATGAGGGCTACATCATATGGAGAACAATGAGCTAGGGCTGCTGGCTACGATGGAGAACATTAAGGGATTAGAGAGAGAGAGAGAGAGATAAAGAGAGGAGGAGATGAGATTGGTGGTCTGCGCGGGGGAGAACGATAGGGCTCTAAGAGATGGAGAACAATGAAGGAGAGAGATAGTGGGAGAGAGACATACCATGGGTTTCTAATCGAGCGCCAAAAAGAAAAAAAATGTCTCTGATCCATTTCTGTTTAGCGACAAAAATAAAAAGATTACAGTCCCACTTTTAACCTGTCATCTTTATGCTTATATGGATGACAATTTTTATAAAATGTCATCTTTAACAACACTTTTTACACCATTAGATGGTGGTTTAGTTCAGCTATCATTATTTATTTTTAAATATGACAGTTTTTAAAAACTGTCATTATTTTCAAAAATCAAATGTCATCAATGACTATTTTCCTTATAGTGCCGGATTTGTTCTTTTTTCTTTTTTAAAAAAGTAACAAACTTGTATTAAAAGAAGAAAGAATGGCAAAATACCCTGTGCATGCGAGGTGTACAAAACAGAGTACCAAAAAGGAATTACAATGAAAGCGACTCCGAAAAAAAATGTACACAAAGCATCCGGTTCCCCAAAGCAATCCAAACCTTTCCAAGCAAAAAGTTCCCTAACCAGCCAAAGTTTTAACTCAACAATAGATAACTTGATTTCATAAAAATTCTTCAATTTCTTTCCTTCCAAAGCGTGCTTTGTAGAACAGTTCGAGGAAAAACCCATACAATGTTTTGGTCTCCAATAGTGACATGCTTAGGGCAGCAAAAAATTAAGAAAAAAGAAATAAAGGAAGCAAGGACCTTACCTGATATTGGCGGCACAGATCAGATGAGAGATGGAGCCAATATACTCTGCAAGTGAGATGAGAATGAGATTCAAAGAGAGTGCTTAGGGAAAAAACAGAGAAAGAAAGAAAAAAAACATACATATTGGTGGCACAAATCTGACAACGAGAGAGTGCTTAGGGCAGAAAAAAAAAAGGATAGAAAGAAAGAAACGTACCTGAGATTGATGGCATAGATCATATGGAGAGATGGAACCAATTTACTCAAAAGAACGAGACTGAGAGAGAGAGAGAGAGAGAGAGGGTTTAGGGTTTTCGTCAATGAAGACCATACTGGGCTAGGCGATGGCCACTTGGTGAGGGTTGTGCACGGGGTTAGGGTTCTCAGCAGATAATCCCTCAAGAGGGTTAGGGTTGGGGTTAGGGTTTCAGATTGATCGATCTGTGCATCTCGATTGAGGGTTGCAAGCGGGGCTTATGGTTCTGTCGTCAGGAAAAAGAGCAGTCACCGGAGTGTGAGGGAGAAGACTAGTCGCCGGCCGGAGTCGCGAGGAAGAAGACCAGCCACCGAATCGGATCGCTTGGGGGAGAGAGAGGGTGAGATCGAATGCAGAGAGAGAGAGTGATCGAGGGCAGGAGAATAAAAACCCATGGAGCCAAAATGCAAGTCCCTAAACGGCGTCGTGTTGCTCTGTTCTAATTCAAATAAAAAACAAAACGAAATGAAACGGCGTCGTATTGCTATATTATAATTAAAAGTAAAGATTTTTAAGGACAGTTCTAAAATACCGTCCTCTTTTCATATTTTTAAGGACGGTTTTTAAAAACCGTCCTTAAAAATCTTTCCGCCTCATGTCCCCTTTTTAACTTATTGTAGTAGTGTGTGAAATTTCATAATTTATTCATTCAGAAAAGGCAACACATAACAAACAACTAGACAAATATGCAAGTGCATTAAATTAATCATATTCATCCAAAATAAGCTAATAAGAAACACCAGAAATGTCTAAAAGACTAAAACATAAATCAAACATGTTGAGAAGTAGTAGATGAAGATTTCAAAATAAAATACGCAACAAAAAAGGTTATATTAGATCATTGACACAAATTTTCAACTGTCTTGATCTTCTAAGTTTTAACTGTAAATTTTTTTCTTCCAACCTAAAGAAAACACCAAAATCTCAGCCAATTTTTCTCCCTTATCCCAATCCTTTTTCCCCCCTTTACTCATATAAAGCCAGTTAGTGTCAATCAGTAGCCCTACAAATGCTGAAGTTCATACACAAAATT
Organism: Hamamelis virginiana; assembly: GCA_017140935.1. NCBI lineage: Eukaryota > Viridiplantae > Streptophyta > Magnoliopsida > Saxifragales > Hamamelidaceae > Hamamelis > Hamamelis virginiana. The sequence goes on from JAESVK010068412.1 coordinate 9,121, forward strand.
GCAAAATAGTCTAATAGGTTTCGGATCATTACAAACAAACTCACAATCATACAAAAGATATTACTTATAAATACAAAATTTGAAAATAAAAAAAATAAATAAATAAATCAATTAATTAATCGTCTGATGGAAACAAATCACTGTCAAAAGCAAGACTTCTAAAATAAATCACTCAGAGATTGAGGTGAAGTTATTTACCTTTACAAACTTTGGTTTGCTTAATTCTACATGGGAAACATAACTGTCAACAAGGAATTTGAAACCAATCTCCAGCTCTACATCAAATGATCCATCAGGATGTCGTTGAATTATCTCTGACCTTTGACACCAGGGGACAAAACCATGATACAAGTCAACAGCTGCAACCACATCGAATAACTGCTCTGGAGAGTACCTGAAATAAAAAATCCAAAAGCCAAAAGCCAACACCAAACTATTATTTTTTAAACCAAAAGCCAAAAACCTCTCCATTACAGCCATGAGTAAATGCTGAAAATACATCCTTTTACCCAAATCATATATATATATATATATATACCAGCACCGATCCATACTCAAACTCCCCAGAACCAAAATGAAAAGGGAAAAATGAGAAGAAAATAGGAATGCATGTAGCTATCAAGCCATAGCTACTCAGATTCGAACATGCATGAGGAAAGAGTGAAGAAAACTCAACTAAAAAAGCACGACTCACCTTAGCTTCCTCAGAAATGAGGTCCGGCAGCTTCTCTGATGAGGATCCGAGAATTTCTTACCAGCTGAGCTGCCGGCTAGCCGTATCTTGATCGGTGGGAACTAGGTGTCGATCACGATCTGGATCCGGAGCATAAGGATCTGGACCAAGCAGAGAGAGAGAGAAAGTGGAGTACACCGGTAAGAACAAGGGGTGAACGGCGGTTAGATAAGGGGGGCGACGGCGGCAACGCTTCCATGGTGGTAAAATCAGGGGGTCAACGACTGAGTTGTTCGATCAAGTCTGCTCAGCAAGGTTTTCAATCAAGACTGAGGTTTCCGATCAAGGCTTCCATGGTGGTAAGGTAAATGGATCAAGGCTTCAATGGTGGTAGGGTTTCCAGAAATGACTCTGGTTTTCGATAAGGGGCGCGGGGAATGAGAAGAAAAGAGGGAAAGAAAAGAAAAGGGAAAAAAATTCGCGGGTTAAAAAAAAAAATACTTAAAGTTTTTACGGCGTTTAATAAACGCCGAGAATAACTATGTCTTTTTACGGCGTTTAACAAATGCCGAGAATACTAATGCCCTTTTACGGCGTTTAACAAACGCCGAGAATAATTATGTACTTTTACGGCGTTTAAAAAACGCCGAGAATGCCTATGCCTATTTACGGCGTTTAACAAACGCCGAGAATACCTCAGCCTATTTACGGCGTTTAACAAACGCCGAGAATACCTCTGCCTATTTACGGCGTTTAACAAACGCCGTAAATACCTTTTGTTAAAAATACGGAATAGCCTACTGGAGGAAACTTGGGCGCGGGAAAAACAAAAAAAAAAAAGAGGGAAAGGCAATTTCGGGGAACACTTTTTACGGCGTTTGAACAAACGCCGTTAATACTTATACTTTTTACGGCGTTTAATAAACGCCGTAAATAATAATGCTGTGATTTTTTACGACGTTTTATAAACGCGGTCAATAAATAAATATTTTTACGGAGTTTGAACACCGCCGTTAATACTCTAACCTTTTACCGCATTTAATAAACGCCGTAAATACTAATGCTTTTATGACTTATATTAAAAAACATGTGAGGCATGACTTTTTTACCACTTTTTACGGCGTTATATATAAACGCCGTTAAAAAAACGCCGTAAATACCGATTTTTGTTGTAGTGTCACAGTTTTTACAATGTATTATAAAATTGTGATTTTTGGCATTGTGACAACTGCATGTCCCATTTACTGTTAGATTAATATGATTTTTGGCATACTTAATGTATATAAGTAGAATTTCTAATCTAAGGATCAATTTCTCAAAATACATATCCCATTTAGGTTTTACAGATCACGTGTCAAACCATGAGTAAGAATCATGTGTCAGAAACCTGACCCTATATAG
>JAESVK010068413.1:3116-19948 GCA_017140935.1 Hamamelis virginiana
TTTTGGCGCTTGACAGATGAAAGCTGGTGAGGGCCAAAACGTTTGGTGTCGCAGAGCTGTCGCTAAGTGTGGTGTCGCAGAGCTGTCGCCAAACGTTAGGCGTGAAGGAGCTATGCGCTTTAAAGATTTAGAAATGCCCCCAGACGGGTAATATAATGATTCCTTAGTAGAATAGATGGCCTATGCTCTTTAGAGAATGAAGATGCCCCCGGTGAGCGATGCCATATACGATGGTAGTCCTTAGGTAGCAAAATAGATGCCTGATGCAAGGCTAAATAGTTTTCCCCATAGAGCAGCTGCTTGGAGCTGTTTCCAGATTTGGCAGAGCTGTATTGAGCTGATTTAGCTGTTTGGCGGAGCTGTTTCGAAGTTGATCTCCGCTGCGGTGGAGCTGTTACAGAGTTGATATCCGTTATTTATTTTGTGTGCCCGAACTATTTTGTTGAGTTTGATTGGGCTATCCCCTTGCCCCCTATTTTGGCGCTTGACAGATGAATGCTGGTGAGGGCCAAAACGTTTGGTGTCGCAGAGCTGTCGCCAAGTGTGGTGGAAATGATTTAAGATATAAATGAGCTGAGACATAGCTGTTCGGCAAAGCTTTCACTAGGCGCAAAGGAACTGGTTTCAATTCGTTTGTAGTTAATGAAAAATTGTACCAGAAAAACGGATGTCTTACCTATATACTTTAGAGGATATAGGTGCTTTCTGCTGAGCATTTATGATTTGCGTCCAAGTAATGAAATAAATGTCGTATGTGTTAGAGATATGCCCTAAAACCAATCCTAAAGAGCATATCTATTTCATATTATATTAATTAGAAGGTATAAATTGTCTTGTATATTTAATTATATATATGATAAAGTCTATGAATGAATGATAAGAGAAATATACATCTCAAGTTGTTGAGATAGAGATACTGATATTTCTCATAAACATTTATTCTAAACTGTTCCTACTCATAGGTTTATTAAAGAGGACCTTTTATAAACCACTAAGAGTAGCACAAGATTTAAATTAACTCCAATGGGAGGATATGTAGTCTTTCCTATCAGTGTAGTGACACTTTAGTTAATTTGTGGGTGCATATTAGAGAATATGTACACTGAACATGATCTACTAGAATGTTCCTATGGAGATCAAGTCAAAAGGAATATTCTTTTGTTACGTTCATTTAATTGGTAATCCTAAGACCTGAGACACCATAGCTATCTTATGCATAGGTTACCAGGGTTTGATAGTATCTCGTACAGCCTCCACCATAAGGATGTAATCGGTACTTATTGGCTTTAATAAGCTATGTATGAAGATAGATGAGTGTGCAATAAGGAATCATCACTCTCACTAGATGAGAGAGAATGTCAGGATCAGTTCACAAAGATAATTCTCAAGGTGAATCTCTGGCCAGAGTGATAGGTAAATAGTGAAAAGAGTTTCACTGCATTTACCTCATTAAGATTATATTTTGTGGAACATATATCAAGATGTTAAGATAGGGTTTGACAGATCACCATACCTATTATCTTAACAGTGACATTAGGGGATGAAGGATTAAATAACAGGAAGGGTTCATATAGTTCTGGTATTCACCTAAACCTAGGGTACGTCATTATATGTAGCTAGATGTCACTCATGACTAGTGAAGGCCTAATGATAAGTGTTATCATTGAGGGCAAAATTGGAATTGTTCCAATCGAACCAAAAATAGAAAGTTTTTATTTTTAGGAAATATGAGATGTCCCGAGCCACTACTAGGTTTGGGTTAACCCAATGGGTCACACACAAACAAAGAATATAAGTGAGTCTCTTGAATTAGAGAGAGAAGAGAATTTCCTAATACTAATTCAATTAATAACCTTATATATTAATTGTGAAAAACTAGCTTCAATGGCATAATGGGGTTCACGGCCATGGGGTTTGCACCCCTAGTGAGATTCGGCCATGAGGGTTTCTCACCCTCTAGGCCACGGCTACATGGGTTTGAGAAACCCTAATATGTATTACATGTTCTTAATTAAATTTTAAAAGTGTTTAATGTTTGATTCTTGATACATGCTAATTACATAGTTTAAATTTGTTTAAACTTGAAGCTTTAATGGAGTTTTTGTTAAAAGTTAACAATGGTGATTAGGGTTCATCAAAAACTCTAATTGGATTGATGATGGTGGCTGGTTTTAGGTTTATGAAACCCTAAACCATAATAGGGAACTTCTTATTTTGAAATTAGAAACTCTAATTGTCAAACATGGAATTCCCTAGTTTCCTATTTTAAAAAATTTTCAAGTTTAGGAAAGTATCTTAATTAGTTTTGATTATTTCTTATTTTGAATAAATTGAAATCTAGGAAATTATGGAAACATATTTTTGTGTTTATAGAAACCCTAAATGATGGATTAGGTAAGGTTGGCTAACCCTAACCCTAACCCTAACCCTATAGCCTAACTCTCTCTCTCTCACACTAAATTGGGCCATAGGGTTGTAAACCCTAATGGCCCTTGTTTTTAATTTTGTTTTTCATGACTTACGTTCTTCATGTGTTTTATAAATTTTTTATTAAGTTCTCAAAAATGATTTCATTGTTTTTGAAAATTTAAAATGAAGAACAAGTTAGTTTTGATGAAAAATTGTTTTATAAAAACATTTTTTGGTGTTCTTGAGAGATTGAGTAATACATGAGTGATCGGCCCAAACAAGGGAGGTTATTTCCTTGTTCGTGATCAAGATTTAAATTTATAAAACTACTCGTGCTTAGAACCTCAATTCGTTGAAAACATAGTTTTCGCACGGGTGTCGAACACAGGGACTAATGGCTGAGTTATGAAAACTTATTCTGATTCTGATTTTAGTTACCAAACAGATTCTTGATTGAAGAGTTGGTTGATTGTTTAGACTAGAAAATATGAAAATATGATTAAATCAAATTAAAGGAAATCCCCGGGTTTCGAATCCACTTTAGTTAGGGTGTTATTATGCATATGACTAATGCAAAGGCTTCGCAATAGTTTATGATCGGTGATGATCTAAACTACAAGAATAAATCATCGAAGATATATTACGCTTGTATTCAAATAGTAAACTCATTCGAATAAGGCATAACCTGTCAAGCGAAGCATGCACAGGTTATCCTAATTAGGTATGAGCCGACTAAAGAATACTAACGTATTCAAATAATACTATTGCACAACTGATATGAATATAATCACAGAAAACATTCATATGAAAGGATAAAAGATTCATTAAAGAGCGGATTGCATAGAACGACAATCTCTCAAAGTTGTACAATTATCATATCCTATTACAAAACCTTGAACCTTAATCAATACATAATCAAACCACTAACCAAGCTTCATCTACACCCAAGGAAAAGAGTTTAGCTGCTCATAGTCGGGGCTGAATCACCGGAGGTCTTCATTCCTTCCATGTGCAGCCAATATCTCCGTTGAATGGTATGAGAATGATGAAAGCAAATATCACCGATGTTTTTCCTGAGTCTGGGATGAAAGACGATCCCCTTTAGGTCTCCCAATATGTCTTTAAATAGTGTACTTGCCCTTTTCTCCCGAGCTCAGCCGAATCTAGCCCTTTCCTATTTGCTAAAAAGGAATTTTAAGTAGTTTAGGAAACTGCCCGCATCAAACCTATCGATAGGCCTGGAGCCCTATCGATAGCCCTATCGATAGGCCTAGAGACCTATCGATAGGTGATGTGTGCAGATGCTAGCAAACTGCATATTTCTTCATCCTGAGAGCTTCCCTATCGATAGGGCTGGTGGCCTATCGATAGGCTTGGGTGTGTTTTGCATAAAAACCTTTGATCCTCTGCTTTTCACGCCCGGCGTTCATCCCGGCATGCTACATTTGCTCCCATGCATCCGTGTGCTCTCTTTGGGTTGTTGATTATGGTCTTTCTGATGGAATTTAACCTACACAAGACGAAAAACATACATAAGACTAAAAACTAATCAAATCAAAGTACTTACAGTGTAAAACTCCCGATGTTAGCCTCGAATGCTTTAAAACGAAGCTTGATTGTGGAACAATCAATGAGATGAATTAATGTTTTAATTGCTTTAACACATTTAGGGATGTTGCTAAATGATATATAAACATGTTAGAAATGTTTTGTCTTGATTATATACGGCTTGGATTAATTTTAAAATAGTTTTAAAGTTAAAACAAGGTCGTTGTTTTTCTGGGCAGCAACCATGATGCTTTTGTAAAATCCATGAAAAATATTTTCTGGGATTGTTGAACCATGCCACCTATTGAATGTTAGTAATATGCCCTAATAGCCAATCGCACTGGTGTAATTTAGGACATAAATTTGATTCATGTATTATTATTATTATTCATTAATAATATGGGCTTTTGATTATCATGTATTCTTCTGTTATTATATTCTTGGTAAGTCCTTAGAAGGAATGTCAATATAAGATCTCAAGAGTTGAGATTAGGAGACTTATATTGTTAAAGATTTCTTTCTTAGGTATTCCTAGTCATAGGATTATTTATTGGGCATTAATAATCCGGATAGACTAGCACAGGTTATGTCTACTCAATATGGAGAATGACTAGTCTCAAGTCATTTGTAATGACACTAGGACAAACCTGTGGGTGCTTGTTTGAGAACAAGTACACTGAATGTGATCATTGATTGAGTTTGTTGAATGGAGTTTTACTTACATGTCAAATAACAACTCAGGGTTACAATGAAGCAAGTGATCCTTAGACCTGAGGTACCATAGATGTCCTGTGTTAGGGATATTAGGGTTTGATAGTACAATGTACATATCCTAACCATGGAATTTGTGTATGTACTCATTGGCCCTAGTAGACCTGTCATTGGGACATATGAGTGTACAATAAGGAATCTATCACTCTCAGTAAAGAGAGGGAATGCCTCGTATTATTCTCAAAGATATAATTCATATAAGTCTTTGGCCAAAGTAGTTGGGAATAAGAAAACTGTTTCTTAAGTATCCCAAGTTTGAATTTATATTTTGAGAATCACATACAAAATGTTAAATTACGGTTTTGACATATTATCCAATACCCAAGTAATTTAACTAAGGCATTGTTTGATGGAAGGATTGAATTGTATCTTAATTGTAACTGAAGGGTTCACTGTGTTATGATTAACCTTCACACAACCTAGGGTGTGTCTTGACATATTGCTAGATGTCACTCATGACTAGTAAAGACCAAAGAGAAATTGATTTCTCAGAAGGAAATTAGAAGAGTTCTAATTTGAACCTTAAATAAAAGTAGTTTTATTTGAAAGGATAATTTATTATCCTAATTCCTACTACTAGGTTGTTGTGTACCTAAGAGGTCACACACATATAGTTGGTAGCTTTATTTAAAAGATAAGAGAGGGTATATTTATAATTAAAAGTTAATTATAAATGACTTAAATAATAAAGGTTATTATTTAAGGGTCTATGTGCAATTAAGAAGATTCTTGCATTTGAAATTTGAATTTAAATTATGATTTTGAAATTCAAATTAAGATGACAAGCTTCTTGCATTTGAAATTTGAATTTAAATTATGATTTTGAAATTCAAATTAAGATGATCGACAAGCTTCTTGCATTTGAAATTTGAATTTAAATTATGATTTTGAAATTCAAATTAAGATGACAAGATTATTGTTATTGCACTTGAATTTTAAATTTGAATTAATTGTTTTTGAATTATTTCAAATTTGAAATTAGATAACCAATTATCTAATAGGGAGCTAGCACTCCTTATATTAGATAAACACAAAGGGGGGCCCGGCCATGCTAGTGATAAGATAATCACAAGGTTTGTGAAATCCCTAGCCATCTCCTCTCTCTCTCTCTCTCTCTCTCTCATCTCTTGAAGCTTGCAACTAGTGTGGATGGAGGCTTTCATTATTTTGGAGCTGCTGTACTTTCATTAATCATACTCCTAAGGCCTTCAATCTAAGTCCTTTACATTATTTAAGTATTGTTTATAGCTTATATAATCGATCATGAGATCTTGGTTCATTTTCCATGGAGAAAAAGTTTTATTCCGTATATTTCCATGGGATTCTTTCATTGACTTCTTTAATATTAGGTCATAACAAAGTCTAGGAAGAGTTCCCATGATTTTTAATGAACTAGGATAGCCACACTAGAATTTTTGTAATTAAGAGTCAAATCTGGAAAATCTGACTCTATATCGTAAAACGTCTCTAAGTGATACCATATGATGGAATCAAGTGATGAGACCCCTGCCATTGGAAAGAGGACTGAAAAACCTAGTGAATTGAAGTGTTTCCAAGACTTAGTTCATTGTAGGTTATGCCCAGAAAATGCATTTGTGAAGAAATTCCAGAATCTGCCATGGTTTGGAGTTCATGTCACAAAGTGCTTTATAGTGATACCAAATGTTGAAATCACCAAACGAGACCAATGCCATTTGAAAGAGGACTGAAAACCCTTGTGAAATAGAGTATTCTCACATTTTAAAAGTTAGTTTTAATATAGGAAAGTTTAGTCCCAAAACAGTAGCTGAATTCTAAGTTTTTTATGAAAAACTGGTTTTGTGTCTTTCCTAGAATTTATGTTTTGAGTTATTATTTAAATTCCACCATTGTAGGTTAATAGTGATTAATCTACTATGCATATTAAGGTGTTAAATGCATGATAGGAATTTTGTAAATAATTTCTCGAATTAAATTCTATATGTTCGAAACCCTAATAGTATTAATTAGGAGTTTCACTTGTTTAAGGAAATGCACGAAGATGATATCCGCAGTGGTGGAGCTACACGGAGCAGATGGAACCGCTGCAGAGCTTGTGTCGACAGCAAGGGAGCTATTTTCCAGGTTGCCTGCTATTTATTTTGTGCGCCTGTATGGGGATTAGTAAGTGATTTCGTCAAAGGCAAGATAAATAGCAGGAAAATAATGAATAATGGAACTTATAAGAATCTAAATGTCAGTTCATTTAGATTAATAATACTCCGAACCATCTTGGTGAGTCTGGTTAGGTTATCCCCATTGCCTCCCTTTTTGGCGCTTGACAAATGAAAGTTGGTGAGGGCCAATACATTTGGCTTAGCGAGGTAGCCGCCCCTAGTTGGTTTTGACAGCTCTTGATATGTTTGGGCTTTTCCTAGATGTGAAGGAGCTGTTGGCCAATTTAAGGCTGAACGAATCCCCGCTGCGGTGAAGCTGCCGCAGAATTGATCTTCGCAGCGATGGAGCTGCTACAGAGCTAGGGCCCCCAGCGGGGGAGCTGTCTGGAGCTGATATCCGCAGTGATGGAGTTGCTACAGAGCTAGTGTTCACTGTGGTGGAATTGCACGGAGCAGATGGAACCACTGCAGAGCTTGTGTCCGCAGCGGGGGAGCTTCACGGAGCCGATATCTACAGCGATGAAGCTGGTCTGCACAGTGATGGAGCTGCTATAAAGCTAGTGTCTGCTGTGGTGGAGTTGTACGGAGCTGGTCTTCACAGCGGGGAGCTGCACAGAGCTGATGTCCGCAGCGTGGGAGCAGCATGGAGCTGGTGTCCGCAGCGATGGAGCTGCTACAGGGCTAGTATTCTTTGCGATGGAGCTGCAACAGAGCTAGGGCTCGCAGCGGGGGAGCTGCACGGAGCTGATATCTGCAGCGATGGAGCTGCTACAGAGTTAGTGTTCGCAGCGGGGGAGCTGTACGGAGCTGGTCTTTGAGCTGTATGGAGTTGCTACAGAGCTAGGGCCTGCAGCGAGGGAGTTGCACGGAGCTGGTCTTCGTAGCGATAGAGCTGTTACAGAGCTAGGGCCTGCAGTAGGGGAGCTGTATCGAACTGATATCCGCAGTGATATCCACAGTGATGGAGCTGCTACAGAGCTAGTGTCCGATGTGGTGGAACTGCACGGAACTGATGTCCGCAGCGGGGGAGCTGCACAGAGCTGATATCCATAGCGGTGGAGCTGCTACAGAGTAATTTGCATATAAAATCTATATATGCAATTTTATAAACATTAAGATAAAAATTTGAGAAGTTCTGTGGTGCATCAGTGTATCTAAAAAATATAACTTGCTGTAAAGCAAAGATGTATGGCGATGACTTAGCCCACCGGCGTGTTGTACGTGTCTGCAGTTGTGCATAAGGTGCACAGTTATGGTTCGGGTGAGTTGACTAGTTTGATTGAGGATACACGTTTACCTTTACAAGTGGTCGTCCATGCACCAACATATATATAAACTTTTCCAAGAAATAGTTGCAAGGTCAGACTTTCGTAAGCTAAAAAATTTCCTAAGAAAATAGTGCCACCTTACGGCGGTGCCCCTGCTTGTTATACATCCATCAGATCCTGCTTGTTATACATCCATCAGATTCGTACTTGCTCTTTTCTTGGGATAGGGAGGACCCTGACTTTCACCTTCTGTAGAAAGCATAATGATTATGACAAAGATGCCCCCTTTGAATCATGTGGTTTAAAATTGTGATTTTAATGAAGTTCAATCCTTTCCCTAGATATTTTTGAGAAAGATTAATGATGTGGGTCCCAGCTTTAATCGGAAATAGATGGTAATTAAAGCCTTCCATGTGAAGTACACTAATTTCACAGAATTGGAGTTAATTTTAAGAAAATGACTTCTTTCAATTATGTCGGATAAGTTTAAAAATAAAGGGAAATTGGCCAAAGGTTTTCATTTAGAACATTTTCATGCCAAAAGTCATCTCAAAAGATTTTTTATGCCAAGAATCCTTTGGCATGAATTGAACAAAAATACCCTACCTTCCCTGGACAAGCTTTAACCCCACCTCCAAATTCCAACCCGGATTTCACTACGTCGGACCTTGGATTTCACTATGCTAGAACCAAACTCCACTACGTCGGACGCCATATTTCACTATGCCAGAAACGCGTTTCACTACACCGAAAAATGCATTTCTCTATGCCCGAAACCCGTTTCACAATACCGGAACTGGTTTTCACTACCCCATAACTAGATTTCACTATGCCAAACCCCGGATTTCACTAAGCCAGACATTGGATTTTACTATGCCGAAACCGGTTTACAACGCTGGAATGAAATTCACTATGGTAAGTTTTTCATTTTTCAGAAACCAAACCAACATAAAAGTGTAAAACATAAATTTGAAATTATATTTTCTTTTACTTTCCTCCATTTTCTCAGCAGCAAAACAGAGTAAAACAAAAAATCACGTCAGAAAAGGGAAAAAACTCCATAAATTTTTCGTGATTCATTTTCATAAAATTTTAGATCTAGAAACCCTAGTACTAAAAAGCATAAGTTCTTGAAAATCACTTGAATTCAATATGAGAAAATATGAATAATTAGGAACAAAAAATACAAACTGTGAAAAAAGTAATAGCAGAAAAAAAAATGATGCTCTGTTTGAAGCTTTATTTTTTTGGTGTCCTTGCTTGGATCTTTCCACAAGTACAAAATAGGAGCATGAAGACTGAAGACAATGGAGGCTGGTATTCGGCATAATACATATGGACGATTCTCGATTTCTCCCTTTCTCTAACAGCAGATCAACCAACATTAGATCTATGTCAAAGCAATTCTCGAAACACCATAAAAAAGAACTTCAAATCCACCACTATCATACATCCAAATAGGAAATCTAAAGAAATCTTTATAATTCCAAACATTCCGTATCACGGTTATGGTTTCTAATTGCCAATTGATGCCTCATAAAAGCTGAAAAGGCTTCCATAATTCCAAAACTCTGGTTGTGATCTTCATAATCATACATTATAAAGCAATCTAAGGCGTTATATATTTCTCTTGTATCTAATGAAGTCCTCTGGTATTTGATGAAGGATTTGAATTTTCCTGAGAAAATAAATCGCATTCGGGTTCAATCGCATCGTGTATTGGGAGAATGTAGATAGAGAGCATGTCTTTTACTTCTTCTGCACCAGCAATAGAGGTCGCTGGTGGTTGGAATCTCAATAACTTGTCCCTGCTCTCCTTTTTTTCTCTCAATCTCTCTTTATTTCTCCATTGAAGAAGATATTTTGTCCAAGGGATGCTCCCACCGATCACCGTGGATATTTGCCTGCGAGGCTCCTGTGACTCCATCTTCATCTCCAGGCTGGAGCTGTGTGTTAAAATGGCCGGAGATGGAGATGGAGATGGAGATGGAGATAGAGATGCTGTTGCTGACCTCATCGGATCGGAGAAGATGGTCGGCAAGAAGAGATCAAGCAAGTCTAGGGAAACGAAACCAATATTAATCAAACCAATTCCAGAGCAATTTTGGTATAAAAAAAAAGGAAATTATATTCAATTTTGGGACTTAATGCATTAAAATCTCTTTAAAAATGACTTTAGCCATTAAAAATTCTAAATGAGGACCTTTGGATCCCCTCAAACCATTATGTGGAAACATCTCATCCATTGATCTAGGTGATCAAATGGTGTTGATCAAAAGGCTGATCAATAGCAAATCCAAATCCTTTTGGAACTGGAAGGGGCAATTTCAGTGTTTCTTTAATACCGGCTGGTAGGAACACGAAACAATTTTATAAAATTTTTAAAATTAAATATAAAAAAATTATTTTCGTATAAAAAAAAAAGAAATTATTTTCAATTTTGGGACTTAATGCATTAAAATCTCTTTAAAAATGACTTTAGCCATTGTGGACCAGCCACCGGACGGGGGCTTTACGGGAATGTGTCCACATCATCACCGGGAGATGTGATTAGGGGGTTTTAGAAAACAACAAAACAAAGGAGTCGCCACCTTATTTTTAAGGAATAAAGAAACCATGAAAAATATTTTATTTTTTAAATCAAAACAAAACAAACTCCATTTTCAATAAAAAGACAGTCTACAAACCAGAGTTGGATCCGGGGGCTAGGTTACGACGTGGGAAGGTTCCAAGCTTTCACTTGTAGGCACCCACCTCGCCCTAATTAAAGGACTTCTAATTTATTTGGGCTATTTAAATCCTTAATGCAAACAATCCTAAATAATCTAATCAACCAAAAAATAGTGATATAAATGCATTATCTATATTAGTTATATTAATAATAATAATAAAAAAATACAAACAAACCCTAAGAACCTAGAATACCCTACGGGCATCCTAGGGCGGACTTGAGCCCTATTAGCGCCTACGTAACTTACTAGTATCACCTAGCAAGTATCAAAGTCCACGTAGTTCGACTACCCTAGGACTCTCCTATTGTAATCGATCACATCAGCAAAGGTATTCAACCTAATTCAAGATTCTAACTTCGAGAGTTTTTGTTTGTTTAAAATCATTTATTCAAAATCATTTCAAATTAAAAGACTTTCTTAAAATCCAAATATTCTAAACAATTCTTATCTTTAGAATTAAATTCCAATTGAAAATCTTTTTCAAAGATATTTCAAGAAAACAAATCATATTGAGAGGAATTTCATTTCAAAGTAAAAATCTTTAAAGTATTTCAAATCTTTTTGAAAATCATTTAATAATCAAATATCTCATAAAAATCATGTTTATTTCATAAACATTGCATCAAAAATCTTTTTAGGAAATCTCTCGAAGATTGACTCTTAAATTGATTAAAATACTCAAATTTGAGTATGACTTTTACAACAAAGGACAGTCCTAGGGAAGGTCAAGTGACCTTCCTAAGCATAGGGTCTCTAACTAGCCCAAAGTTAATCTAAAAATCTAACATACTAATGCAAATGCATGCTGGAATTTAAATAAATTAATCAAACAAATATACATGAAATTGATCCTAACAATGCATGGTAATGCTCCTAAATGCATACTAATTAATCTATGTGAACCTAAGCATATTTCTAAGTTGGATTTGGCCTTAAAATAATTTTTAGAAATGATTTAAGGACATAAACAAATCCGGACAGATTTGAATATGAACCTTAAACCACTCCAAAAACCATGAAAACAAAGAATAAAAATGATTAAGATGGCTTAGCATGCTTTCTACATGAATATACAAGATAAACTACTAAAATCATGCAAAACATGGCTTAAAAATGATAATTAAACCATTTTAAAGTATGTATTCAAATCTGGACAGATTTGAATACACACTTTTAATGGCCTAAAAATCATTCTTAATCCATGGCTAACAATGAATAAACATCCTAATATGCATACTAATATAATATACAAATTTAAACTAACATGATTGACTAGATTATCACATAAAACAACATTAAAATTAACAACAAAAGTGCTTTTATAATTAATTTAAACACAAGAGGAGGATCTTACCTTCGCACGCTCCCTCGTACACAATTCATATATTCAATCCATCCAATCGATATCAAGTGTTCAAATAATCATAAAAAGCATAAAAAATTGACTCACGACTCATCACATATCAAGAATAATATATTAACACATTCATATCATCATTAATACCATCAATCAAACATTAAGAGATTCAAATAACAATATGAACATATCAACATTTATTCTAAACATGCTTACCCACATAAAATAATGAAAAACTCATCCTAAACATGATTACTAGCATAAAATAATAACAAAACTAATCTTAAACACATCTAATCACATGAAATCATAATGGAAAATATCCTAACATGCTTGCTAAACATATAATCATAATAAAACTAACCCTAATCATGCATATTCACATAAAACAATGATAAAACTACTTCTAATCATGCATGCACACATAAAATAACAAGAAAACTAACCCTAACATGCATATATACATAAAATCATAACAAAACAACAATAACCCTAGACATACATAAAATCACAAATAGAACTAACCCTAGGCATGCATCCTAACATAAAAATCACAAATAAAACTAACGAACCTTTAGACATGCATACTAACATAAAATAACGACAAAGCTAACTTTAATCATGCAAACTACATTACACAAATATCATTCTAACATATGCAAGCAACAAAAAAAAAATATTTATATTATACATCTTGAATACATGAGAATGGAGAAAAAAGGATTTACATAAGAAAAATCAAAGAACAAGACCATGGTTGAACATTTACCCTTCGATCTCCTTCTTGGCTACCTTTCTCCAAGCTCCTAGCTTTGAGTTCTTGCCCCTTCAATGTTATAACAATGAAGAACTAGATCTGTAGCCTCCTTCTCAAAACCCTAGAATTCTCCTATCTTTTTCCCTCTCCCTTTCTCTAACTCTATAATGAAGCATATATAGAGCTAGGGTTTAAAACTTTGAATGGTTAGGATTAATCCATCTAAAAACAAACCTAAGGCTTAGAACCACTCCCCCCTAGGGTTTGCAAGCTGAAACCCCTCGAATTCATTCCAAAAAATCAAGTCAAATTGGCCAAAATAGGTGAAAATTTCCAAAAAAGAAAAATGGGGTCGACCATCCTGGTGACCATCCTAGCCTGGACGGCTGGCCGTCCTGGGCTGGACGGTTGGCCGTCCTAGCTAGGACGGTCACCGTAGTGACTTCCCAAATTTTGTCCCATTTTCAATGGGATTTCATATTTTGGCCATATTTTGGTCAAATCTGATCCAAATTCGATGGTTCAGGGCTCAAAACGACCGTGTTTTGATCCTCCACATTTTTAGAATGTTTTTGGGTTAAAAATACTTGACCATGGTCAAGGGTTTTAGCAAAAAGCTAGCCAATTGACCAGGTTGTGCCAAAATTGGTCATGTGACCACTCATTGTTTTGTAAAATTGATCAATTAGGCTTGCACCAATTCTAAAAACATGGTTTTAATATGAAATTGGTACTTGAAAACATGTTTTGAAAATATTTCATTTTGGTGAAAATGACCAATTCACGGTCGATTTGAACAAAACCCTAATTCAGCTCATTCTTACCCGTGGGATCGATTTTGGGCGAATCTATCCCAACCATTCAAAGGCTCAATTGACACTTCAAATACACTCCCTTCATCCATATAAACCTCACGAGACAATCCGTTTCGAATTCGGAGGTCATTCGGAAATTATACGAGAAAAAGGACGAAAATACCCTTCAAGTCGCAAAAACCCTAATTACCTATCGAGCTCTCATCAGAATGCCATGAAAATTTACAGGGATGTTCTAAAACACCTCAAAAGTCAAATGCAATACAAATGGGTTGATTCCAATCCAAATGTACACATGAAATAATGAATTGTCATTTTCCTCAGAAAATGGCAATTTGGTCTTTACATGGCCAATTCCTCACCAAATGATCAGCTATTCTAGTTGATCATTTGTATAAGTATATGATAGAAATAATTGGTAAAAATGGGGTATCCACAGAAGCCCCTCGTTGGTGTTTCATGGCTTCGCCATGTAATACCAATGAAACAAAATGACATCCCATTTTTGCCACAACAAAAGAGGGATAATCAAACCAACTTCTCACAAACATTGGAATCTATTTCCTGAATAAACTCGGAATGAAAATAATTCTTGGAAGTCACACTTCCAATTATCTTATCCCTGGAGTCAACGACTCTTCTTGGAAAACTCATTTTCCAATTATCTTAAGGGACTGGAGTCCTTCTTGGAAGTTACACTTCCAATTATCTTGGAGTCAACGACTCTTCTTGGAAAACTCATTTCCAATTATCTCAAGGGACCGGAGTCCTTCTTGGAAGTTACACTTCCAATTATCTTGGAGTCAACGACTCTTCTTGGAAAACTCATTTTCCAATTATCTCAAGGGACCGGAGCCCTTCTCGGAAGTTACACTTCCAATTATCTTGGAGTCAACGACTCTTCTTAGAAAACTCATTTTCCAATTGTCTCAAGGGACTGGAGTCCTTCTCGGAAGTCACACTTCCAATTACCTTAAAGTCAAACACATATCAACAAACCATAAAACAAGTATTTATGTGATATTTCACTCACATAAGCATACACAAATCATCATTTTATGTGATACTTCTCTCACATAAACACATTTAAATTATCATCTTATGTGATACTTCTCTCACATAAACGCATACAAATTATCATCTTACGTGATACTTCTCTCACATAAAATAGTCCAGACTCATTATTCCTATGGTACATCTCCCATAAGAATTATTATTTATATAGTACTTCTCCTATATAAATATTTTTAAACCATTATTTTATGTTTCACATAAAATAATTCAAATTCATTGTTCATATGGTACATCTCCCATATGAACATATCATCAATTATATGGTACATCTCCCATATAAATCTTCAAAATCATCATTCTCTATGGTACATCTCCCATATAAAGATCATTATTTTATGTTTCACATAAAATAATTTCACATCACTATTTCATGTCTCACATGAAATATTTCAAACACATTATTTTATGTTTCACATAAAACAATTCAAATTCATTGTTCATATGGTACCTCTCCCATATGAACATATCATCAATTATATGGTACATCTCCCATATAAAGCATTATTTTATGTCTCACATAAAATAATCTCACCTCATCATTTTATGTTTCACATAAAATAATTTCAAACAATTCAAAATGTTATTTCATGCTTCACATAAAATAATTCGAATTCATCGTTCACATGGTGCATCTCCCATGTGAACATATCATCAATTATATGGTACATCTCCCATATACAATGTTTTCAAAATTATCATTCAAAATCATCATTTAGTGATAATTTTCATGCAAAACATGAACTAATTTTGGAAAAATTCGATCAAAACTCAAAATTTGAGAAAATCAAAGAGGGGCACACTGGTGGCCGTCCTAGCCTGGACGGCTAGCCGTCTTGGGCTAGACGGTTGGCCGTCCTAGCTAGGACGGTTACCTTGTGTGACCTGAAATTTTTTTATTCTTTTTAAACCTCACATGCTCATGTGCACTCTTGTGCACATTCTAAGCATTTCTAAGCCTATTTTGCTCCAAAACTCTCTCACTCTTGATCCTCAATCATCATAAACCCAACCAAACATTGGTTCATACCTTTGTCAACACAAGATCATCATTTCTCCAAGTTCTTCAACTTGTTTTCATTTGGTGTGAACCTCTCCACTTCTCCCATACTCAACTCTCTTCAAAAATGTCTAGAGATCAATCCCCTCCACCTTACTCAAAGTATCCATTCTTGGAAGTCAAGGCTAGATACAAGGCACCATCATATGGAGACTCTCATCCACCATCTCTACTGTTGGAGCCTAGAACACATCTTTCGTATATTCACTCCAAAGACAATGTAAGTTAAACTTCATCAATAACTCTTGATTTATATGCAATTGATTGAATTGAAATGCTTGTTTGCATGTTGTGATTGTTGATTTTCATATCATTATAACTTTTGGGAAAAGCATGGGAGCCCCATTTCATGGCTTCACAAGCTTGTCAATGGTGCACACCAAGTGTTTGATGAAATGCCTCAATGAAGTAAACTTTGATTTTTCAAATCAAACATATCCTAATCATATTTCAATGATTTTTGTAGAATTTTAGAAAGTATTTGCCATGATCAATTACATTTGAAAATATCATTTTGAAAATATGCATATCATATGTTTGATAAAATGCCTAAATGGCACCATTTTCAAATTTCTCCTTTAAAAGTCATCTCATGACATACAAAGTATCTCAAAAATCTTCTATGATGTTTAATTTGATTAAAACACCATGAATTTTGAATTTGAAACACTTCGGATTTTGGTGACACCACTCATGCCTTTGATAATAAATTATATCATACAATATGCACACATCTTTTTGTAAAAACCTTTTGAAAATGTATTGATCATTTTGGCTCATTCAAAGCATAAATTTTATTTCATTTCATGATATGTAAATCAATAGCCATGCTTGCATTGCATTTGAATCAAAAGTCATTTAGAAATAACAACATTTCCCTTGATGAGAATACAACACAAGCGTGTTTGT
>JAESVK010068414.1:0-13077 GCA_017140935.1 Hamamelis virginiana
ATCTACAAAGTCCAAGGAAATTAAAATATAAAACCATCATATTCAAACATGAAAATAACATAAGTTATATGTCAGACATACAAAATAAGCTTTATTAAGAATCATCACAGCACCCAGGCCAACTAATATATATATATATATATATATATATATATATATATATATATATATATGAGAAGTGATCTAGTGCCCATATGCTCACTTTAACTAAAGTCAGCAAATAACATAAGCCCTTGGATTCCCATTCACTTAATAGAAGATTCATCTCAAGATTCGAATCCAAGGGTTTGTGTTCTTTACTGACTTTAGCTTAAAGTAATTAAGCATATGCTCACTAGAACATTTTTCATATATATATGAGGCCGGTTACAATGAGCGACTCGCTCAATGGGCAACGCCACCAATCCCCAAATGAAAGCAATCAAACGGCCCTTAAATTACGTACGTAAAACACTAACCAACAGCCCCTCTGCCCTTTGTTAGCTACGCGCGTGGTTCTGCTCATAAGTAACTTCACGTAATAAGGTTCAAGGAACCAACCGCAATTGTGAGAGTTGTGGCTGGCACATTTTTTTATATAATTAATTTTTAAACCAATTATTTTTCAACTCCAGTCAAATTTTATTTTTTTATGCAGACAAATATAACAACAAATATCACCAACCGCATTCATTCAGCTAGTAGCTGGCCCAACCGCTATTCTTCAACCAGTGACTGCCCTCTTTTTTTTTTTAAATCAATTTTTTTTAATTTTCCACTACGTGTCATTTCACCAAACAATCCATCACCAGCTATTTATATATGCCCAAATTGGAAGTAGCCTCATTCCTTAAACCAGTGGCTGGCCCAACCGCTAGCCTTCAACAAGTGGCTGGCCCTTTAAAAAAAAAAATCAATTTTTTTTTTTTAATTTTCCATCACGTGTCATTTCACTAGACAACCCATCAACAGCCGCTTATATATGCCCAATTTAGAACCAGCCGTATTCCTTCAACTAGTGGCTGACCCAACCGCATTCCTTCAACCAGTGGCTCGCCTATTTTTTTTTTTTAAATCTATCAGTGGCTGCCATTCCAATTTCATAAAAATATATTTTTTTTTTCGCAAATGCAGTGGTTGGAAATTATATGTATGTTATTTTTAATTGTTATGCATATATTCTACTGTACTAACAATAGAATAAAATCAACAACATGCAATATACAACAAAAAAAGCAACTCCAATACCATTTAAACCATTGATCATTTACATCATAAAAAAATAATAATAATAACATACATATTTTATATCCCCATACATCCTGATTTAACACACCATATTACTCAAAATAACTTAAGTCATGTACCTATATTCTTTTGTCTAAAATTTTTTTAACTTTCAACTTGCATGAGTAGCTAGGTACAATGGTTCTATATCTATAGTGGAAAATAAAGGGTCTTATTTACTATTAGTCATTTCGGCAAGTACAATTGCATTGAGTTACATCAATATTGAACTACCATTTTATTTACTTCAATTCGCATTAAGTCACGTAACATTTCGATTTAATTAATGTAAATAAAATTTTAAACCCCTCCAACTACCAAATCCTCCCACATATTTGTATATTTAAGGTCTAAAATCTTTTTACAACAACCGTCACATACACTGTCAATTTTCTTACACATAATCATTATATACCTCATGTCAGTTAGATTTAAATGACTGTACCAACTTAATTCTAACTAGAAGCCTTATTCCAATTTCAAATCAAAGAGAGATATATTAAAGACAACCATCAGTGCCATAATAAATAGATTTAACTCTACCACCTAATTTTCATATGCAGTTCATTACTGACTATCAATGTGAGTTTGAGATTGTTGATGGAAAATATCAAGATTGCTTGTACTACCTTCATTTACCTCCTATCATCATTATGCCTAAGCATTTATGGCAGTCAACTACGAATCTATTGTTGATAATATTCAAATCTCATAAAATAATAATTCTTTATGTGTACATGAGGATAAATTATTATTATCAATATTTCGAATATTCTATTTTCCAACAGTGAAGTAGTGTTCGCTACAACTATGGTGGGTGCAATGTGTCGGTGTGGCCGCGGGCCTTGCGAGAAAGGCATGTCATACACTCAAAAAAATCCAAGACGTGAATTTTATCGATGCCCTTTCTGGGTAATACATCATCCACATCTGACATTTTTATGGATACAATTATATATAAATTTAAATGGAGAATTAAATTTGGTTACTGTAGTTCAATAAGAAGGATAAATCGAGGCCAATCTCGTGCGATTACTTCCTATGGTTAGACGAACTGCACATGTGTCCTTGTGGGAGTGGTCAATGCTGTGTACTGACAGCAAAAAAAGGCATCAATGTTGGTCGGCGTTTTTGGATATGTCCACAAGCAAAAGTGAGTTCATGGGTATGCACATTTACTTATAAACTATTTTTAAATTGATAATTTGCCTCCTTGACATTATTGTGCCATATTATGTTCGCAGATATATGATCACACAAGCGGATGTGGATTCATTAAGTGGCTACCGGAACAAGCGGAGCAACAATCAAATATTGGTGGAGAACGTATGTCCGATCGAAATAGAGCTTCATCCAGTGTAGAAGCAACCTTGGAAGAGGTCCATCATACTGTAGAAACGGAACGGTTCGCCTCTAAACGGGTGGTTAATTTCTGTGATAAGATATTAAACTAAATGCAAAAGTTAAGTTTAGAGAAGCGAGAATAGAATGATTAAACAAGTGCTGAAATCTAGCTTCGTTTCTATGTAAAACCTTAGATGCATTATGTAATGACTGAGCCTAAGTTTTAGATCTGTTGTGAGATCTTGTACTCAAATGCAAATCAGATGTACGGTTAAAATGCTACTAAGCTATACTGATCATCTGAATTTAATTATAAAAAAATTCGAAATATGAAAAACAGAAAATGACACTTCCACCTTCACTTACTGTAGTTTATAAAAAAAAAGGCAAATTTTGTAAAATATAAATGCCAATTTTATATTATTTTATATCAGAATAAATTGTTGTTAATTTAAGGCAAATTGAACATAGTTGAAGGAAAATAAGGTAATTGACGAATGTGGTTGGTCAGCTACTTGAAGTGAGTGGGTGGATGACATTCAATTCCCTTTAAGAAATTGTTGTTCCCCATTTTCCCATTAAAAAATTATAGTTGACTGTCATATATGCATAGGCATAATGATGATCGGAGGTAAATGAAGGTAGTACAAGCAATCTTGATATTTTCCATCAACAATCTCATACTCACACTAATAGTCAGTAATGAACTGCATACGAAAATTAGGTGGTAGAGATAAATCTATTTAATATGGCACTGATGTTTGTCTTGAATATATCTCTATTTGATTTGAAATTGGAATAAGGCTTCTAGTTAGAATTAAGTTTGCAAAGTCATCTAAATCTAACTGACATGAGGTATGTAATGATTATGTGTAAGAAAATTGAGAGTGTATGTAACGGTTGCTGTAAAAAGATTTTGGACCTTAAATATACAAATATATGGGAGGATTTGGTAGTTGGAGGGGTTTAAAATTTTAGTCACATTAATTAAACTGAAATGGTACTTGACTTAATGCGAATTGAAGTAAATAAAATGGTAGTTCAATATTGATGTAACTTAATGCAATTGTACTTGCCGAAATGACTAATACCCGCTCGTAGTAAATAAGACCCTTCATTTTTCCACTATAAATATAGAACCATTGTAACTAGTTGCTCATGCAAGTTAAAAGTTAAAAAAATTTTAGACTGTAGAATATAGGTACGTGACTTAAGTTATTTTGGGTAACATGGTGTGTTAAATCAGGATGTATGGGGATTTAATATATGTATGTTATTTTTGTTTTACAATGTAAATGATCAATGGTTTAAATGGTATTGGAGTTGCTTTTTTTTTTTTTGTTGTATATTGCATGTTGTTGATTTTATTCTATTGTTAGTATAGTAGAATATAGGCATAACAATTAAAAATAACATACATATAATTTACAGCCACTGTATTTGAGAAAAAAAATATTTTTATGATATTGGAATGACAGCCACTAATAGATTTTAAAAAAAAAAAAATTAGGCGAGTCACTGGTTGAAGGATTGTGGTTGGACCAGCCATTGGTTGAAGGAATGCGGCTGATTCCAATTTGGGCATATATAAGCGGCTGGTGATGGGTTGTCTAGTGAAATGACATGTGGTGGAAAATTAAAAAAAAAAATTGATATTTTTTTAAAAAAGGCCAGCCACTGGTTGAATAATAGTAGTTGGGCCAGCCACTAGTTTAAGGAATGCGGCTGGTTTCAATTTGGACATATATAAGCAGCTGGTGATGGGTTGTCTAGTGAAATGACACGTGGTGGTAAATTAAAAAAATTGATTTTCGTGGTGGAAAATTAAAAAAAAAAAAATTGATTTAAAAAATAAAATAAAAAAGGCCAGCCACTGGTTGAAGGATAGCGATTGGGCCAACCACTAGCTGAAGGAATGCGACTGGTGATATTTGTTGATATAATTGTCTGCATAAAAGAGTAAAATTTGACAGGTGTTGGAAAATAATTGGTTCAAAAATTAATTATATAAAAAAATAGGCCAGCCACAACTCTCATAATTGCGGTTGGTTCCTTGAACCTTATTACGTGAAGTTACTTATGAGCAGAACCATGCGCGTAGCTGACAAAGGGCAGAGGGGCTGTCGGTGAGTGTTTTCCGTACGCAATTTAAGGGCCGTTTGATTGCTTTCATTTGGGGAAGTGGCGTCGCCTATTGAGCGAGTCGCTCACTATATATATATATATAAGTGATCTAATCAGCATTTGCTGACTTTAACTAAAGTCAACAAATAACACAAGCCCTTGGATTTCCATTCACTTAATGAAAGATTATCTCAAGATTCCAATCCAAGGGTTTGTGTTATTTGCTTACTTTAGTTAAAATCAGCAAATGCTCACTAGATCATTTTTCTATATATATATACACAAAAAGGTTAGGTTGGTGGAAGGAGCAAATGGGAGATGTACAGAGTCTTAAAGAAAATAAAGAAAAAACAGAGGGCAATACAGGCTTTTAAGGGTACGGCCTTTTTCCTACACTACACTAAGCCCACCTTCCATTCAAGAGATTCCTTATTGCCACCGTAGAAAAACGTAAAAGCCGAACAGAGGTGTAACATCATCCATTTGTTTTCCTTGATTTGTTGTGTGAATGATTTGGTTTCCATTTAATGATTTATTGTTCATGTTGCTGTGTTGATATAATTGCATTTGTTTGATTTTTTTTCTTGAATTTTCTTGCCCGCCAAACTCAATCTTTGGGGTATTTTGTCATTTTGAAAGTTGGGGTTAGTTGAAGTGGTGGGAAAGCTGATATGGCTCAAATGGCAGCCGCCATTCCGCCCATTCTCACCCCTAAATTTGGCAGCCCAATACCAAAATTTGGCATGAGCAATGGCACACCATTGGAGCTGCTGTTTTGGGTGCCAAAGCCAAATTTTGGCTCTGGCATCTCATTTGGCACCTCCATTGGAGATGCTCTTAATATGTTAAGAGTTGAAAGTGCAATTTGAAGAGAGAGCTCCACTCTTCCCCCTTGTAAGCACTTTAATTATTGTTTCCTTCCATATCGTGCATTTGTGCCTTAATTAAATGAAATTTAGATTTATGTTTGCTTATAATTAATTAAATATATATTTGCAGGCAATCAACTGTGTTAATTAGTACTGTCTTTCTACATGCATGTTTAACTCTTTGGTTATCCTTAGAGTTCATTTTTAGTTATACGTACACTCCATCTAGCCAAATTTATGAACTATCAAAATTAATATTAATTTCTATCTGTACGTTATGAATTATGGGATATTAATTTGAATCTTGTGTTTGAAATCAAATGAGCTCGTATTTTAATTTGTTGATATATCAAATGAGATTCAATAGGCTAACATTTCCACAGGAGTAGATGGGTTTAGAGGTTCGATTCATCGTCTTTAATGCATTCATGACATTTGATATTCTAAAACCAAAATTTGGCATCTCAAATAATACCAAACTAGTCTAAACCCCGGATTCACGAAAAATATTAGTACAAAATAAAATAAAAGTATTCTATTTTTAAATATTAAACAATGGTTAGATTCTAAATACTAATTCTCATTTTTAATGATGTGGTTAAAATTAAAAGGGTAAAGGACGATAGCCAAAATCACATCCACAAATACCAAAAAATAATATAAATACAAAATTAAAAGAAATATAGTTTTTAATGATCCTTGAATTGTAGCCAATCTATATACTACGTACTATATTCATAGAACACCAATAAAACCAAAATAAATTCTTATATTTGCTTTTACAATAATTACAATTGTACCCATTTGATAGAGAGCATGTTTAAGTATGGACAATGAAGCTCACTAAAGACATATTTTTTCCATATATATTTTAAGTATTGTAATATTAACCATCTTCGAAGAAATAACATAAGTAATATGTCAGACACAATCAATGCAAATTAAAGTATGCATTGCATTTTTGTTTCCAATATTACTAATCTTAATTACAAAAAAAAATATGTATTTTGGTAATGAAATATGACACCAAATTTTGTACAAATATTAGTAAATAAAAAAAAAAAAATGCACTAAATATTTATATGCAATTTTTTGTGTCAAAATGTCAATATATAGCAGGGCCCATTTTAGGAGTTTGCTTAGGGCCTCCAAAGCCTCAAGGCCTACCCTAATCATAATTTTGCAGTCAATTTTTTCAAAAACTAACAGTTGGATTACCATAATTTTTTATAGTCATGACATTCATAAGAATAATATTTTATCCGATTGTCGGTTTTTCAGAATATATTTTGCAGCTTATCCTACAGAAGTGCACTTTATATAAAAAAATAAAGCATTTTAGTTATAAGGGATAAATCTGGAAATTAATTTGCTCCCTTATATGGCTCTCAAGTGGGAGCATAGGCAGTAATAGAGGGAGCGCGATTATCATCTCCTTTTATAAAAGTGATTTTTTTTTTAAATGAATTTTTTTTTTTTGATAGGAATGATACTTTTATCAGTTTTATGAGAGGAAAAGGTAAGTTGGAGAGATGATCTCCACTCTTTTCGGGACTATCATTGGGGGAGGCTCTTTCTTTTGTGCCCTTGGCTAAGGAAGAATAGAATTAAACAAAGAAACATAAATTATAAGAAAATTTTATATTAATTACGTCGTGGCTCGTGTAGTTTGCAATTAAGTAGCTTTGCCCATTAAGTTTTAAGTTTTAAGTTCTAACTGAATAATTAAGTTGATATGCGTCCATAAATTGAGTCATTAATTATGTTTCATTCTAACATTACAGGAAAGTGACAGAGTTATCATGGCAACGAATTTGGTCTTCAATGCAATCGTTCCAGAAGCTCTAAATAATGATAACTATTCAAATTGGAGTGTTTTTGTAGAAAATTACTTGATTGGTCAAGATCTTTGGGGTATTATTAAAAATGCGCAATCATTTGATGATGACATAGCCTCATTCAATTCTTGGAAAAAGAAGAACGCCATGGCTTTACATGCTATTCTTATTTCATGTGAGCCTGACATGCTGTCTAAGATTAGCAAAATCAAGCTAGCTAAAGATGCTTGGGATACTTTATCCAAAATGCACGAGCCCCAAACACAAAGAGTCAGTGAACCAGGAAGCTCATCTGGTGACCAAGGTTTTTCTCTAATAAAATATTAAATTATTTAATCTATCTTGAAAGGATAGGCCATTTTGAAATGTGTATTTGGATTTGGGCCTTCTATATTTAAAACTATGAATCTTCTTTCATCAAAAAAAAAAAAAAAAAAAATTCACAAAGAGTGAAAATTAAAAGGCCTATGGCTACAAAAGGAAAAACAAAGACAACTAAAGGGTATAAGCCAAGTAAATACCCTCAAATATAGAACAGGAAATTCACATTATCAAATTTATATAGTTAATTTTACAGGCATCTTTTGACATCCCGTGGAAGTTGACTCACTCCATATATCTTTCTATAATTTTTCAGTGGTTTGGCTCTTTCTTTCTATAATATTAATCGTTTTGATCGGGACAAGTGATTTATTATTTTTTTTGCCAAAAGATATACATTAGTAGAGTTAGTAGTTAGTTATTAATGGGGAAGCGAGCAACAAATGGGCCAAGAATCTCATCTTATGGAATCCGAAACCTCATCCCATAAAAGAAAATATATGAATCGTTCAGCCAAAGCTCATGTTCAATCTGGACAAGTGGTTATTGGCTCGTTTTGTCCTTCTATTTGTGAAATTCTTGACTTGTGATCGTGTTGGATGAATGAGGATCCTTTGCTTGGATTTGCTTGGTGCTTGGGTGATGTTTCATGATTTGGATCATCTGCACATCACCCAAGTGAAAAGCAGGGCATCCAGATCATGACACATCACCCAAGTATATCCAAGCCCAAGCAGAGGATCCAGACTCGTGTTGGATGGAGTTGGTTGTATAGAAGTAGCTATGACATGGCAATTTCTCCTTCAATTTCTATGAGATACAAACACCCCAAAAGATAATCTCTCTCCGTTAACTTGCACTAACTTTAAGTCGTTAATGAATTCTCTTAACATGTATCTTTTTTTTTTACCAACCTCTTACGTATATCTTAAAAATAAGGACCACTCACCATTTTCTCATACATGCAATGGTATTTTGAACGACAGTTGAATTAGACAATCTTCTTATGCATTTCATGTCTGTCAAAAGTCATAGTAATCCGACAATCAGTTTTCAACATAAAGTTTGTAAAACACTCTAACAGTATTTACCGTTAGATGTTGTAACAATTATTTAACAAGCTGTATTCTAAAAACCAACTGTTGGATTACTGTGATCACTACTACAGGGGCGGTTTGATTTTTAGGAACGGTTTTTAAAAACCGTCCTCTTTTATACACAAAAGAGGACGGTATTGAAACCGTCCTTAAAAATTGTTATTTTTAAGGACGGTTGTGAAAACGGTCCTCTTTTGTTTGTCTTATGACAAAACGGTGCCATTTTATTTTGTTTAGTTTAGTTTTTTTTTTAATTAGAATATATCAAAACCGTCCTCTTTTATATACAAAACGCCGGCCAATCTTATCTCGCCGGCAAAACCCTTTCACACCATCAAACCTCATTCCCACGCACTTTTTCTCTCTCTTTCATCCAACGAAACCCTCACCATCTCCGGCCATCCTCTCCATCTTTGGCCCTTAAAAGATTGACAGAGGAAATGCATCAATTTAATGAGTGGCAGACTTGTCCCAAAAGTCATTTTTCATAGCATTTTCAACATATATTCCTCCATCATATAAAGGATTAGTTTTAAGATATGTAATACAATGTCTTGATTTCATTTTTTTTTTTACGGCTTCATATTCTTTAATGGCTATATAATGGATAATGGATTTATTCCTTCAATGCTATGGAAAACAAAAATTAAGGTTCAATCTACTACATCCTGCATGGCATAATACTTTATTTTATTCACTCAACATAATACATCCCAATCAAGACCTTCAGCCACCATTATTCAATCAAACCTGCAAGCTGGGAGATAGAGCATATGTTTGAGCAGTTTAATAGGGTTTGATTATATATACCACTATTGGAACACTCTAAATGCGTGAGAGAAATAATGTACAAAAACTATGTCGAAATGGAGAGATAATTTTGGGTGCGCTATGAGCAGAGAGAGGGCCCAAATCTGAGGTCAGATATTGCTAGAGAGAGAGAGAGAGGAGATGGAGAATGTCGTTGGAGAGAGTGATGGAGTGATGGACAAAGTGTGGTTTGCCGGATATAGTGA
Organism: Hamamelis virginiana; assembly: GCA_017140935.1. Taxonomy (NCBI): domain Eukaryota; kingdom Viridiplantae; phylum Streptophyta; class Magnoliopsida; order Saxifragales; family Hamamelidaceae; genus Hamamelis; species Hamamelis virginiana. Next base: position 9,876 of record JAESVK010068414.1, read on the forward strand.
GATGGTGGTTGTCGGAGAGAGATGATATATTGGAGATGAGAGTGAATGACAGGAGAAGATGAGAAGGTTTCATTGGATGAGAGAGAGAGATCAAAGGGGGGGTGTGCGTGGGAATGGGTCTGATGGTGTGAGAGCGTTTCGCCAGCAAGGTGAGAATATTGGCCGGTGAGGGTGATAGGCAGGGGGAGAGGAGAGAGTTTCGTGTGAAAGGAGGGAAGTGAGAGAGGGAACGTGATGGATAGGAGAGAGAGTTAAAAACTGTGTTTTTGGGTTTTAAAATCAATGAAACAGTGGCCATTAGATTAAAGCTAAACTGAGGGTGTAGATGAGGAGTTTGTTTAGAAGTCAAAATAAGGTGTTAGGTATATATATATATATATATATAAGCAATGAGAGAGAAAGAGGATATATGTTAGGAGAGAGAAACAAACCATAATGGAACCTCAATGGATTGAATTTAAATTTTATTTGAAGCATTCCAAGTTGGGCTTTAGGCCAGGGTGCAAGCTAGTGTGAGAAACTTTGAAAGAAATGACATAAAATGGCCATTAAAATTTGTAATGGCCTCAAAAGACTTTGTTTTTTTTTTTTTATTTCCCAATTTCTATGGGAAATGCAGTTGCTCGATTATTATACTTTAGTTATGTAACTTAAACGAAGAACGACTTAAAATAAATTCCAAAATTTTGAGTAACCTTAACACCAAAACAATGGGGCATGATAGGAAGAGCAAACTTAACACCAAAACTAAACACGAAAATTAAACAGGAAATGCATTTATTGAGATGTCAGTTGCAACATTATGAGCTTGACATTCCCTATCATCAAAAATTCCAGATTATGTCTACAATTTCTAAATTATGTCGAGGGTTGGCTGAAATAGGGAAGTCACAAAATTACTATCTTATTGATAGGTTGCTTCGTCTTGTTTTGACTCTTCCTGTTTCCATAGCAACTACAGAACGAGCATTCTCAAGTATGAAGTTTGTTAAATCTGCACTTCGCAACAAGATGGGGGACGATTTTCTGGCAAATTCCACGGTTCTCTACATTGAAAAAAACTTGCAGAAAATATCGATTTTAACTCAATAATAGATGATTTCTATTCTGTGAAAGACCGTAGGGCGCAGCTTCGATAGTGTATTTTTTTTAAACTTATCTATGTCATATTTGAATAGATATTTTCATTTGTTTCAATTCAAATATTATATAACTGTGGACCTTTGAGCATGAAATGAATTATAATCTTCTTTAGTTATATATATGTATGTGTATATAGATTTATTAGCTTCTTAGTTCTTATCTTAGCTCCTCCAAACTTTAAATCCTGGCTCCGCCCCTGGGTCTTTGACTAGCTACTACAAGCCATAAACAGTAGCAAAAATCATTCACTAGATGCTTTTAGATAGTTCCATGCATTCATTTATATTTCATTGTTTAAAATTAGAAAACATTGGCAGAGACGGTGAACAATGACAATGACAACTATGCTAAGTATCTTCCCCTATTCAAGGCCTTGGAAACTGATGATTGGGATGCTATAAAAGATTATTTGGACAGCCACCCGAATGAGTATCCATTGGAAGCAAAACTTTCAAGTGACGGCTTTACAATTCTTCATATCGCTGTAGTTAGATTGTGGAGGAGTTGGTGCAGTTAATGTCGAAGGAAAGCTTGGAAGCACAAGATAAAATTGAAGGATTTACGGCTCTTCTAAAATTCTGTGTCATTGAAAATCATTATTATTGGAAAAATATATATATATGATAAAGTCAGCATATGCTTGCATCGTCCTATTTAAGTAATAAGCTTATAGATAATTGTGGAATAAATATTTTGAAAAACTGACCGTTGGATTAGATACTATACTTATACATCTCATGTTTGTCTAAAATCATAGTGATCCAACGGTTAGATTCCCGGAAATTTTACTGAAAAAAATAGTGACAGTACATTTTTAGTGGTCATAAATTTTCATAGCTATATTTTGAAATTTTGACATTGGATCACTGTGATTTTTGGCATGCATAAGAGCTATAAGTACAGTATCTAATCTGATGGTCAGTTTTTCAAAATATGAATCTCATAATTATCTATAGGCTTCATGCTTATTATGTAACATATGCTGACTAGATCGGGACTGTGTTGGAAAAAACCTTGAATAGTGCCACAACATGAATGATCGACCAACTGCTTTGTAGAGTTAAAATAAGGTTTTTTTTTTTCCCATACAAATGAAACCTACCCCATCCCGGCCCAAACCCCCTTTAATAGTAACAAATGAATATCGATGTATCTCCATGTGCTCGTATTCAAAATCTCTCTATCTCTTGAATGTGGGATACGATCTCGTCTCCTAATTAAAAATTGAGTCTCTCTCTCTCTCTCTCTCTGCATTGGTCCTTTTATTTTACTATATACTAGCATAAACCCCGGGTGATGCCCATATATAAAAATAATAGTGGAATTAACATTAAGAAACTTATCAAAAAAATATAAATATTTAATAAATAGTTTGATCAATTTTAGTTTTAATATTATTTAATAAAATAATTTTTAATCCTGGGCAATGTCCAGGTGTGAAAATAATAGTTGAACATTAAGAAACTAGTTGAAAAATATAAATATTTAGCAAAATATTTATCAATTTTAATTTTAACACTATTGAACAAAATACTTTTTCTAATGTCGTACAGTTTTATATAGAAAATAATGAAATTTTTTTTTTCTCAAAACTAACTGTAAATTATTGTTATTTTTTAAAATTAAATAATATTAATTGAACTTTTTTGCCATCATTTGAACCAGACACGTAAAGAAATATGAGAGAGAGCTTTACTATTTTTTAAATAGACATTTGAAATCAGTGTAAGTGTAAGAAGAGAGAGATAGTAATTGGATAAATAGAAACTTGAGGAGCGTGCATTGTTTAAAGAGTATCATGAGCTCTATGGAGAGAGAGTTTGAATCAATAATAAAAAAAAAAAAAATGGAGAGCTTGCCAACTCCGCTCATTAAAGGAGGACCGGCTTGGCATATATTATAGTAATAGATAGATAATAGATTTCCAAGTGGCTACTTTATTTAGTGCTATGTTGCCGATGCCATATATTAAAGTTTTTCTAAACTTGAAAGAATTAATATTTCCAAGTGGTTTACCCCCGCCCCCGATGTTCAAGCTATTTTGTTTGCTTTTAATTCC
>JAESVK010068419.1:0-11166 GCA_017140935.1 Hamamelis virginiana
CATTTAGTGGTTTGCAAAATTGTCACTAAAACTCAATTCCAACGTCATTATAGTGACAAGATGAGTAACGTCATCCGTCGTCACTGTATCTCAGCCGTGAAAGAGTATTTGTGACAACGCTGACCCTTTATGCTCCGTTTAGTAGGAGGGATGGATAAATAGAAGGAAGAAAAGTAGGAGGGATAGGATTTCCTTCCTCAGAAAAGGAAAATCTTTCTTCCTTCTTATGTATTTGGTAAAATGGAGGGAAGAGTGATTTCTTTCCTTGTGTTCGTTTGGTGTAAGTACGGAGGATGGAAAGAATAGATTGCACTGAATTACAATTTTATCATATTATAGTTATAACAAAGTTAGCATCATACTAATAAGTGCTATTAATAGAGAAAAAAAAATCTTAATCCTATAGGAAATATTAAGTGGAAGAAAAATATAAAAAATATAAAAATGAAATATTAAATATGATTTAAATACTTTTAATAATTTATTAAAAAGTTACAAAATGATTTTCAGTGAAAAAATTATGAAAAAAAAGAAAATAATTAAAAGATTAAAAACAGGAAGTCTGACTTTTCAAAGTGTCCTTGCAAGTGGTAAAGTGTGAGGTTTATCCAAAAAATATTCTGGAAGCCCACGTTAGCTCTTTTATGGAACACCTGTTTATATATTTATACTAGTATTGACCCGCGCGATGCGCGGCAATCACAAATAAAATTATGAACAGTAAATTAATTAGCACAGTAAAAAAATGAAAAGAAAATAATATTTACTCTTAATTGAAGTACGGTACATAAAAATCAAATTCATTTTAGTGAAAAAACTTATGAAATTAATAAATATTCATTAAATATTAACATAAGGAAGGAATTCTATGAAATAAAGCACAACTAATTCAACTCTTCTTCAATTGCTTGCCCGCAATATTTGCCATATATCTGTAAAAAAAAAAATTACAATTTTTAAATAAGTCATACATAATGATGAGGTGGAATAAATTTATTTATATTTATTTCATTATATATTAAGAATCAAATACCTAATGATTTTCATGCACATTGACATGTACTCTTTTTTTATGCTCGTGTTACGACGCCTATAGAACTGCTTATGAGAGCTTCAACGGTGGCTTACCAAGTAGGTTTCACGTCGGCGAGTAGCTTCCCTGTTGAACCTTAGTGGCCATTGGGGGTCGATCAGATTCCGTGGTTGGAGAGAATCAATGGTTGAGAAATCCGAACATGAATGAAATTTTAAAGCCAAAAAAAAAAAAAAGTAAAACTCAAAATCCCGAAATAAAGGAAAGTTGACAGCAAAAAAAAAATAATAATAATAAAAATAAATTTAAAAGAAATAGAACACTAAGAATACCGTTAATGGTAACAATTTAAAAAAAAAAATTAAATGATGATTGGTGAGAAATATATACTCTATCTATGTGGAATAGTTTTATTCACACAAATTTATATTTGTATATTTATTTTAACTTAATACTTTATTGGCTGATATTCTGGCAAAATGGAAAACCACACAAACAGACACGAGATCCATATCAAATGTCACCATTGGAATCAATGTTTCAAACAAAACAAAAATTTAGCCAAAGAGATCAGATAAAACGAATGAGAGCTTCAACGGTGGCTTACCAAGTGGGTTTCACACCGGCGAGAATCTTCCCTGTTGAACCTTCATGGCCGTTGGGGGTCAGATTCCGTGGCTGACTCAACAATAGAGAGGCAGAGAATCAATGGAGAGGCAGAGAGCCGGAATGAGAGAGATGGGAAGAGAAAGAGAGAGAATAGTTCCATTTTTATTGGGTGTTTCCAAATAAACACCATGCAAAGGATATGGATGATGTATCAGATAAGAATTATCAGTTTGAAGTGGAGTCTCTTATCTTAGTTTGAAATAAAATTATCTATTAAGAATTATCTATGTATCAGATTGGTATTGAGATTTTTATAAAATTAAATAAAATAAAATCAACCAATGAGAATGAAGAAAGGGAGAGAATTAAGGAGAGAAGAGAATGAAGGAGGAAAGCAATTCTAGAGCCACCACATCGGCGTAGAAAATTGCTCTATATATAATAAGATATATACATAATCGAACCTATAAGGACATCCTTATTCTCTTATCGTAAGGAAACTTTCACTGGGAGAAATATTTTTGAAAAATCGATTGTTGGATTAGATAATATTTATATTTATGTCATGTTTGCCAAAAATTACAGTGATCCAACGGTTGGTTTTGAAAATATAGACATTTAAACAACGTTGACTGCATCCAATGGTAAATATTGTCAAAGTGTTTCACGGACTGTGTTTTGAAAACCGATTTTCCGATTAGTGTAATTTTTGGCAGACATGACATTCATAAGAAGATTATTTAATCCAACGGTCGATTTTTCAAAATATCATTCTTATGGCTTCCAAAAGGGACGTCCTTACGATAACGAGCGTAATGATGTCCTGACATGATCATTTATGTATATATATATAGCTTTGTTCTAATGGCAACGTCGCCTATGAGCGACACCCCATATCCCCACACTACAAGATCTCAATGGTCGATTTTTTGGCATACATGAAATACATAACTAATGCATTTAATTCAACTGTCAGTTTATCAAAATACATATCATAGATTAGTTTTTTGAGAATGAGCAGTAAAAATAATGGTCAAATGAGCGGTAAAGGAACCTAACCTAGCAAATAAATGAAGGAATTTGGAAACCTTAGAGACTTCATCCCAAACCTTGAACCTAAACCCTAAACCATTAACACCAAAATCCTAAACACTAAACCCTTTAAACCTTAAATCCTAGACCCTAAATCTAAAACCTTGAACCTTAAACCCTAAATCCTTAACCTCTAAAATCCTAAATCTTGAACCTTGAACTGTAAACCCTTAAACAATTAACCGTAAACCATAAACCCTAAAGACAAAAATCCTAAACCTTTAAACCATAAACCCTAAACTCGTAAACTCTTAAACCTTGAATCTTGAACCATAAATCCTAAAGTGCCCCCCTAAACTCTTAAACCCTAAACTTTTAAACCCTTAAACCCTAAACCATGAACCCTTAAGCTTTTAAACCCTCTGAACTTTTAGGATTTAGAGTTTGAGGGTTCAAGATTTAGGGTTTAGGATTTAAGATTTTTCTATTTAGGGTTTAAAAGTACAGAGTTTACGATTCAGAGTTCAGGTTTTAAGAGTCTAACATTTTAAAAAAGTCACAATTTTTTATTATAGTTTTTTTCAAAAGTCAACCGTTGGATCACTATTATTTTTGGCAAGCCTAAAATTCAATATGACTATATCTAATATAATCGTCAATTTTTCAGCCCAAAGCCATTTTTTTTTTCTACGTGTAAGCTTCTTGATATGTCAAACCTTAATCAATTCAAAATGTTGCCAACCAATGACAAATTTAGCATTGATGCCCGTTGGGATGCAAAGTTTAATTCCTATTTTTAGAAACCAACCGTTGGATAATTGTGATTTTTGGCATGCATAAAATAAATAATTAGTGTATTTAATATAATAGTCTGCTTGTCAAAATACAAATCATACATTAATTTTTTGAGAATGAGCCAAAAAAATAGTGGTAATGAACCTAATCTAACAAATAAATAAAGGAATTTGAAAACCTTAGCAGTCCCATCCTAAACCCTGAACCTAAACCCTAAACCATTAACACCAAAACCTATAAACCCTAAACACTAACCCTAAATCTTAAATCCTAAACCCTGAAAATAAAAATCCTAAGCCCCAAACCACGAACCCTTAATCCTTAGACTCTTAAATCCTGAACCCTAAACCCTAAACTCTATATTTTTAAACCCTAAACAATAAAAATCATAAATCCTAAACCCTAAATCTTGAACCCTTGAACTCTGGACCTTAAGGGTTCAAGATTCATGGTTTAAAAGATTTAGGGTTCAGGGTTTAAGGGTTTAAGAATTTAGGGGCTGTTTTAGGGTTTATGGTTCAAGACTCAAGGTTTAAGAGTTTACGAGTCTAGGGTTTATGGTTTAAGGGTTTAGGATTTAGGGTTTACAGTTTAATTGTTTAAAGGTTTACAATTCAGGGTTCAATATTTAGGTTTAAGAGTTTAAGGGTTTAGCGTTTAGGGTTTAAGGTTCAGGGTTTTAGAATTAGGGTTTAGGATTTAATGTTTAGAGGGTTTAGTGTTTAGGATTTTGGGGTTAATGGTTTAGGGTTTAAGTTCAAGGTTTGGGATGAGGTCGCTAAGGTTTCCACATTTCTTTATTTATTTGTTAGGTTAGGTTCCCTTATCGCTCATTTGACCATTATTTTTACTGCTCATCCTCAAAAAACTAATCTATGATATGTATTTCGACAAATTGACTGTTAAATTAAATGCAATAGTTATATATTTCATGCATGCCAAAAATTGCACTGATCTAACGGTTGGTTTCTAAAATAGGGATAAAATTTGGCACCCAAATGGTATCAATACTAAATTTTGGTACCTATGTGCTCTAATGCATTAATGATATGGTATTTCTCACCTATTTTTAGAAAAAGTATGACACGACACAAATGGCAAGTGCCATTTAAGGTGCCAAACTATAAGGGGATGGACAGATGTAGTGATGGAGAATATGGTTTCTGGAACCAAAAATAAGTTTGTCAATCATTATTTATATGTTTCACTGCTTGTCAACAAGCGTAAGGGTATTATTTGTCATATTTTGAAAATATACGAAACAATGTGTTGCAATTACAATCATAGGGGAGTAATGTGTAACACGGTTGTAGTTCGTGGGTGGGGCAAAATTTATTTTCCCTTTTTTTTCTTTTGTTAATCCCACATCACTATCCTCGTGTTTAATTCGGAAACTTACACATGAAAAAAAAAAAGGCTTGGGATGCATATGGTGCCAACATTGAAAACGGTAATTGTAATAAATTTAAATTATGACTTTTATTTATTTTATTCATGGGGCTAACATGTCAGTGTGAGGGCGATTAGTGACAAATGTTTCCAGCTACTATAGTGTAATGCGACTGCCAACAGTGTGTTCGTGACGTCAAGTACAAAAAAAGCATTATTATAATGAAAATTTATTTCCCAAACTAACTGAAATTCACATCCATCTTGATCGGGGTACACTGCACCGTCTTCTTTTCACCTTGATGATAGTGGCCTTGGCTTTGATCCATCCACCCTGTGATCCCTTTGTCTGTTTGTGACAAAAAGGGGGAGAGTTTTTGAGGTTTAGCTTGTTTTTAGGGTTTTTAGTTTTTGAATCTTTTAGATTCATTTCAAATGTTTGAATGGATCCAACCAATTCATCCACTCGAATTGAACCTATGTCTTTGCTCTCTTCAATAGCAGTGATTTTGGGTTGAAACCGATCAGGGAGAGATCTTAAAATCTTTTTGACAACTTGAAAATCAGGAATTCTTTCACCAAGATTAAAAGAGGAGTTAACAATATCACTCAATTTAGCATAAAACTCTGAAAATGTCTCATTTTCTTCCATGCAAATTCTTTCAAACTGAGAAGTGAGCATTTGAAGTTTTGAGTTCTTGACAAGGGTGGTACCTTCATGAGTTATTTTCAAAATATCCCATGCTTCCTTGGATGTTTCACACATCATGATTCTACGATATTCACTAGTAGTTAAGGCATTGCAAATAGCATTCAGTCCTCTATTATTCCAACTAGCTTTTTCTAATTCTTCCTTTTCCCATAAATCAGCGGGTTTAGGTATGGTATCCTCACCAACTTTCATAGTGGGAGGAGTCCAACCTCTCTCAACAGAAACCCATACCCTTTCATCTAGAGATTTCAAGAATATTCTCATCCTAGCCTTCCAATAGGCATAATTTGATCCATCAAACTTTGGTGGACGTGTAACAGAATTTCCTTCTTCCATGGAAGAGTGAAATTATGATCTAGAGACCCTATCACCTAGGTGTAAGCCTATCACAGTGAATTAGGCTCTGATACCAATTGAAATTCCTAATCCCTACTAGATCACAAGAATTTCACCACTTTTAAATTCAAGCAACAAATATAAGATAAATCAGCCACACTCAAGAAACATGGTTTGAGTTGAATGTAAATATCAAGTAACATGTAGATCGAAGAACACAGAATGAATCAACTATCAAGAGGGATCCATGAACATAAGAATCATTCCATCCTTCTTGATAGCTAGAAATCACATCAACAAATAATGAACTAACACACGATATACGTGGAAACCCTTTCGGGAGAAAACCACGGGAGAACAAGAGCAATCCACTATGAAAAAAGAGTTACAGAGATTATACCATACACTCTATCTCACAACCCATGGCCTAGTGTACTGAGATCTCATCAACTCAGTCCATCGAGTCCTCCTTCTTCAAAGCTTGCTCATCAACTACTCAAGTAGTCTCACTCTTGATGTCTTCATCCAAGAGCCATGAGAATGATCCTCTCTCCACAGATGATTCTCACAATATGTATGTAAATTTGGTTTCCAAGGTTTCTAATCCATTCTAAGAAGAGTCCATGATCAAATGATGAATATTCAAGCTCAATCTCAATTTAGAAAGTAAGAACAACAGCCCACAAGTGAAGAACCAAGATAGGTCTAAGAATAGAAATCTTTTCTGGCGGCTGAGGTCACTAGAATCTCGAGTGACCTATTCCTTTTATAGTGTGATCAGTAACCAATAAGAAAACAGGGTAAAAATTAGGCAGAATTAGGGTTTGCACGAACCTGGATCGATCCAGGCAAGACTTGGATCGATCCAAATTGAATTGGCCAAAAAACAGCATTCTGTAATAGAGTTTAACTCGAAACTGGATCGATCCAGCCAAAGCTTGGATCGATCCAGCTTGGCCAATTTTCAATTTTCCAAATATGAATTGTGAAGATGCAAACATGGGATCGATCCAGGTCAACCTTGGATCGATCCAAGCATTCCTAAACTCCCAATTTTCACAGGTGTAAACATGGGATCGATCTAGGCTAACCTTGGATCGATCCAAGTATTCATAAACCCTGATTTTTACAAGTTTAAACAGGAATATAATGAGATCTAACCTCGTAGGTTCAATCCTTAGGTCACTAGGTCACTTACCATCCTAATCCATGAAGATATAGAATCATTTTAGCATAGCTTCACTTGTGATCATCAGTACACATCTATAAATGTACAATCCCAAACCAAGTTTTGAAACGAAACAAGCCAACACACAAACACTAAACCTAACACTAACGTTTCACACAAATTGGTTTAACCGACCGTTTCTGCAGCATTGAACTTTATGAAAATCATGATCGCAGATATATTGCAGCGTGGAGATGTGGGGCGTCGCTTATATGCGACGTCGTCCATTAGAACTCTATTATATATATATATATAGACACACACAGACACACAAAAGCGCTTCTTATCGTAAGGACGTCCCTTCTAGAAGTCATGGGAATGATATTTTGAAAAACCGACTGTTGGATTAAATAATCTTTTTATGAATGTCATGTCTGCCAAAAATCACTTTGATTCGATAAACGATTTTCAAAATACAATCCATGAAACACTTTGACAGTATTTACCATTAGTTGTTGTCAAAGTTGTTTAAATGTTTGTATTTTAAAAACCAACCGTTAGATCACTGTAATTTTTGGCAGACATGACATTCATATAAAGCTAATCTAATCCAACAGTCGATTTTTCAAAAATATCTCTCCCAGTAAAAGTGTCCTTACAATAATAGAGTAAAAACCAGGGGCGGATTCAGGGTGGGGGACCCAAAATTGAAAAAATTTTGAGGTTAATTTTAAAAAATTTAAAATTTAAAATATTTTAAAATTTTCCCCACTATGTTATTTGTGAAAAACCTTAAAAACTTTAGTTTTAGTTTTAAAGTTCTAATATTCTTTTAAAAAGTGGAGAAACTTAAATTTAATAGGTGTTTAGGTCACACGTGATGGGGTCTTTGAGTTTCTCTCCTCTTACTATCTCTTTTAGGGTAAAAATATGGTTAGACACTCGTAATTATAGATTTTATAAGGTTAAATTTGATATTATTAATGAGTTTTTAAGTATCCTTACATAGCAAATGACATGTTGGTCTATGAGCATCTTTAATTGTATACCATTTGAGCTACCATTGTCAAAATTTGATCATAAATTGCTCCAAAGGTGTATCATTTGAGATACCAAATTTTGGAAATAGGCATATAGGGTTGCCAAATTTGGTACCTCAAATGACAATTGTCATTTGTACCATATCATACTTTCCCTTCAAAAAATGGGAAATACCAAAATATACAATTATTAATGCGTTAGAGCACATATGTGATAAAATTTGGCACTGATCTATTTGGTACCAATTAAGGTGCCAAATTTTGGCATTGACATATCAAATGATATGAATGCATTGGAAATACTCTAATGGTATATATTTTCCCTCTTAAGGGAGAGAGACTTCATATTTGAGCATATGAAAAATGCATCGATAATCATTTGCTAAGGTAGGAATAGATTGTTATCGTTTAGAAAAAAAAAGAAATTGACATTGATAAAATCCTAGCTTCGCCCCTGGTAAGAACGTCCTTACAGTGGATAAACGTAAATAATTTATTAACTATAAATTTAAGGAAATAACAGTTTAATTTATTGACAATAAATAGAGAATGAGAGTTTAATATATTCAAATAATTTATTGCCAAAATTTAAGGAAATAACAAAGTCGATAAACCTAACCTTCACTATAGTCGCCGGAAAAACAACCAGTTAGCCGGACCAGTTACAGTCGCCGGAGAAAAACCAGGCAGCCGAACCAGAGAGCAACAAATGTGTACCCAAGTCTGGAAGAATGAGGGAAGATAAAGAAGGAGAGAGAGAAAGAGAGAGAGGGAGGAGAGAGAGGGTCTTTGTGATTGACATGCATTAAATTTTATGATTGACTCATGTACTTCTTGTCATCATCAATCAGCCTACTAGTAGGGACCTATATATAATTTATTCAAACAACTTTTACATGTATTGACAGTTGGATGGCATCCTTTATACATGGACGGTGAGATCCAAAGTAAGCAATGTAACTTCATTCCAGACAGTAGGGAAGGGATCAACTCTCTCTCTCTCTCTCTCTCTGTATATATATATATATATACAGAGAGAGAGAGAGTAATGATCTAGTCCATGTATGTGGATATAAGTTTATGTCCACATGAAGCCCATAGATTATTGTGTGATACATATTTTAGAAAACTGACTGTTGGATTAGATATTGTATTTATGAATGTCATGTCTGTAAAAAAATTATAGTGATCCAACGGTCGGTTTCACAAAAATGTCACTAAATTCAAATGCCACAGTTTTTCTTAACTATATTTTGAAATTCTAACACTAGATCACTATAATTTTTGGCATGCACGACATACATAAGTTCATTATCTAATCCAACAGTCAGTTTTCCAAAATATGCATACTACAATGATTTATAGTCCTTCATGTGAACATAACTTATATCCATATATTTACGTGGACTTGATCATTACTCGCTCTCCCTCTCTCTCTCTCTCTCTCTCTCTCTCTTTTTATATATACACACACACACACACATATAACCACAATGGGTTGCAGTAGCCGAGAAATTAACATGATGGTAGCAACGGTCCTGCCGGCGATAATAGCAGCTATACTTACTGGTGATAAAAATAGCGGTCAACGGTTGTGGGTTTTTGTAGAAAATAGAGGGCAATTTGGTCATATCACTATGCAAGAGCCTCTTCCCTCCCCTCATCCCCCGGAAAGTGGGAGGATTGGTTTTGGAGACGCATCCCTCCTCTAATTCGTTAATTCTCCCATCATTCCTTTAAACCAAACAAGGCATTAATGACGATCACTAATAATAGACTATTTGTGATGCATGTGTCGTTACAAATGCTTCACTTTGTTTGTAATAAAAAGTTGATTTGTCCATCTAAATTCGTAAAAAATGATAGACCTATTGTGACGATGCAAGTTATTAATGTCAATGTGAGAATTGTCACTATTATTATTTTTTATTCTTAAATTAAGCCTTTTGCAACGATATAGTTATCGTTTATGTGATGCTATCTATGTCCTCACCAAAAGGCTTTTAAAACCTTTTTTTCATTATGTTTTTTGTGATGATTACTAGCTGTCACAAAATATATTTTTTAATGTTATATATATTTTAAAAAACTTCTGTAATTTATATTTTCCCGTATAATGAAATCATAGAATTCTTATAACCTCCATTTAAAACATTAATAATATATATATATATATATATATATATATATATATATATATATATATATATATATATATATATATATATATATCAGGGAGTGTGTTATAAGGTGCACCTTATGTAAAGTTGCATAAGGTGACCTGAGGGCCAATTGTAGAACAAATTTTGAAAAACCGACCATTGGATTAGATACACTTCTTATAAATTTTTGAACACTAAATTAACATAATTCCTACAAATATTTCCTATCATATTATACCATGTGTAGAAGGGATTGGGATAGTGATTTTCCTCTTAGTGTATGATCCTCTCTATGGCAATATTGTCATAAAAAAGATAATCTAACAGTACTGAAACATTAGGCAAAAACATCAAGGCTTTTTGTCTTTGGTTTAATTTTTTTTTACTTAATCTCATGATGTACTATTTATTATGCAGCCATTTTATCTGATTTGATTAAGACTGTACTATTTAATAATTTTCACTGTTTCATGATGTACTATTTACAAAAGTACTGAACGACGATCCAGTACTTAAAATCAGTGTGCTTGAATTCCTATTGAATTGAATGATGGTCTCTTATAGGGATGGTTTATAAGAGACCATCATTCAATTCAATACAGAGACTTTGGTATGATTATCAAAAGACACAAATCTCTAATTTTTCTTCCTCCTTTACACCCCGTCCCAAATAAAAAAATTAGAAAAATAATCAATAAACTTTTTGTTGGGGATATACACTAAAAGCCATGCTTTTATGTAATAGACTTTGCTATTTATTTATTAATGAATTCTGATATTGCATTTTAAATGAGAATCTGTATGAGCTATGTTTGCATTATATTATCTTCTAATGTTATGCATGTGTGTCTTTTAATCTACATAGTAGATGATCTGGTGTGTAGAGTTCG